>PVKS010033237.1:0-21889 GCA_004027875.1 Aplodontia rufa
CTTGCCAGGCAAGCGCCGAAACCGCTGAGCCACCGCTCCAGCCCTTTGGTTATGTTATTGTATTTGCTTTGACTTTAACCTTCAATGCTTGCTTAATAATATCTATTATATACGTCTCTCTATTTTATATATCTAATGATATGTAAAAGATTGGCATTTTTCTTATTAAAATTGTGTTTCTAATGCAAAGCAGGATGTTGTGTATTTGGGAGGGGGTTGCAAGTTAGATTTTGCTTTGGAGTCTGTTTTTACTAATATCAGCTGAGCACAGGACAGTATGACGAATACTTTAATTAAGGAAACATCCATTTTTTGAGCCTCCTGTCTTCATCTGTAATACATGATAATGATATTAATAATCTCTATAACATAGTTGCACAGATTAAATGAAATAATGTATGTAAAAGTGCTCTGATAAACTCTTAAGTGCTGAAGATATGTTATTTGTTAAGGAAGTTTGTTCAGGCAGTGAAGTCTGAATGGGATGAATGGGAAAGTTGGGAGAGGTAGGCCTGGGGGCAACAGCTGGGAATTGATCACTGAGCTTCCTCTATATCTGGGGAGGTGTGTGGTGGGAACTGAGAGGTGGGGCAGGTTTAAAGCCACATGAAGGAATGAAGTGATGGGCTTGATAATGGACTGAGGGGTGAAGCGGAATCACCGCATAGCTGACTATCATGGTATGTGTAATGTATGTGTTATACAGACACTTCCTAGAGTACTCTATTTATAGTTATATTTCTAAGATAAAAACTTTAATGAGGTTCATTTATTTTATATGTGTATTGGCACCAAGGATTGAAGCCATGGTGCTTACCCACTGGGCCGCATCCCTATCCTTTTTTACTTTATGAGACAAGCGTGTCCACTAAGTTGCTTAGACCCTCACCATGTTGCTGATACTGGTTTTGAATTTGCAATCCTTCTGCCTCAGTCTCCTGAGGTGTACCACCTTGCTGGCTAATGAAGTTAATTTAAAAACTGTATTTTAGGAATCATAGTTCATGTCTACAGGTCTTGCTTCTAAGGTGTGCATGACTGCGTTTTTTAAAACCCAAACTGATAGGGCAATACTTAATTTTATACATTCCTACTTTATGTATATTTAATTAAAATTTATAAGCAAGAAATTACAGATAAGTAGTGTTGATAACACTTAGGAAGACAGAGTTGTTTACTTGGCAAAGAGAAGTGGTAGTCTTATCAGTAAAGTTACTGTCTATGTGTGCACAAATTTAAGAAAAGAAATATAAAAGTCAAGACTGTGGTAATAACACAAATGTGAAAAATAGATAAGTTCCCTGAAAATTGTCAGTCAATATAATGAATGTGTTATTGCCTATGGTGTTGAGCGAGTACCTGTCAGTTTGATTGTTATTTTTCTCATCTGTTAAATAAAAAAATACTATTATCTTAAAGGTGGGTTTTGAGAATTCTGTAAGATTACAAATATGTTTTAGATCTTGGGAAAATAGGAGGTGCTCAATATTATTAATTGACTCCAAACAGCAAATAATGTACTGATTGTTTTTGTAAATGCATGTGATTAATTTTTTTACTTTATTTCAGTTAATTTCTTCAGGCTAATAAATTAATTGGTATAGGAAAGTATGTCAGCTAATTATAAAAAGATTAGAGATATCTTTTTAGGTGATCATGGGGAAAAAACTTAAAATCAAGTTTTATATTGCCTTTTGCTAATACTTAATTCAAAATAATAAATAATTAAACAGTTGAAAATAATTTTAAGTCACAATAAAGTAATGATGTTGAAAATAACTCAGTCACAATAAAGTAATGATGTTGAAACTCAGTTTTTAGCAGGGTATGGACATCATAGTAATTTTCTGTTATAGATTTTTTAGGAATACGTTATATATCTAGTTACATTTCTTTAAACTTAGTGAAGTGTAAGTACTTCAGGATTTAAAAACATTTAGTACCTGGTTGACTGGGGAGAGGATGTGGGGTTACTGACAGATGGGGAAGTTGTGAGGGAAACCGATTAGGGTGGAGGGGAAATGATATTGAGTTTGAAGCAGATGGATAGGAAGCTGGGTTGAAGAAAGGGTGAAGGAGTTGGTGTATGAAGTTTAAGGCTTTAGAATCATCCAGGTGTCAGGACCCACATGTGTCCAGGCCTTTGAGCAGGCATCTAAGCCTCGATCTCCAGCGTTGGAAGAGGGCAGTAAAGGGAACAGGGAACTGGGGATGTGGAGACCAACAGGCTTACACATCAGGAAGCTTGTCCTGTCTAAGGCAAGTGATGGCACATGTCAATAAGAGACGTCCAGGTAACACAACAGGAGTATCCAACCAATACAGAGAAGTTTACAATACAGACTTGGTTTCTTAGGAAGGAAAAAATTAATATATAAAAATTAAATATATATGTATATGTTTTAAAATTTTTTAACTGGAGACTAGGGAGAGAACCTGTGAACATTTCGTGTCGCCTGAAGTTAGACTCAGGGAGTGGACCTAAAGGGCGGAGGGAGGAGATGTGTTGGATTCCGCAGCAGCCGGTGAAGCCAGGCCCAGGCCAGGTGACTCCTGGGAACAGCATGGTGACTTTCCACTTGGTTATTCTCTTATGCCATGGGGAGGGGCTGGGAGATGCTCCTCCCCTGCAGCCCTGTCACCTCTCTCTGTTTAGTCAAGTTCTTTTCTGTGAGTCTGGGTAGTCTTGGCTTTGGTGGTTTCAGATTCTGCGTAGCCATGTTGGAGCATGGGACAGCCACGGAAGTTCCCCTCTCCACCTTTGCACCCCCAGCTGAGTTCCTTGCTATTGGGGGCTATAAGAGAAAGTAAGGAGGTGAGGAGGTACCAGCATCTCTCCTCCTTCCTCTTTCTTTTCTTTCAATCATTTGTCTTTCAGAGCTTGGCACCCAAGAGCCAGTTGGACTAGTCTGTGCCCTGCCCAGCTTGGGCAACTGTAGAGGGCCTCTTTGGTGTAACCCTGCTGGTCTTGCTCTTGTGTTTACCTTTCATTCATAATCAGCTCTTAGATAATGTCTCATGGGAGGTGGCATGAGGACTGCCTGGACTACTTGCCATCTGTGGGACTTGGGCAAGCTGCTTCACCTGCAGGATTCTTGGTTTCTTCATCTGTAAAATGGGACTGTTGGAATTAAGCAACCATATGTGAAAGTATGTATTATTTTGAGATAGGTTCTTGCTTGTTTGCCCGGGCTAGCCTAGCACTTGAGGTCCTCCTGCCTCAGCCAGTATCTAGGATTGCAGGTGTGTGCCACAGCACTCAGCAGAATAGTCTGTTAAGTATATGTCATTGTCCCTTGTTCTTCCTTAAGCTCAGCTTTGCCAAAGCACCAGGCTGTTATTGGAGGTTCTGAGCTCTGGCTTCAGTGGGCTTCTTGAGGAAGTCATTTCCCCCTAGTAGAGCCTTAGAGGACTCAACGTGATGAGTGAAGAGGCATCATTGAGACCTTTTGGGATTGATCTTCTGTGAATTTATGAATCTGTAGTTGGGTCTTCTGATCACTTCTGGGCTCTTTGTTATTTTTCCTGGTAGATGGGAAGGGGAGGAGTCACACCGGTAAACTTTCTCCTTCAACGAGAAATGTTGCTGTTTCTAGAAAAAGGCTTAAGTGGGAGATATGTCACATCTCCGTGTGGGCACCTCAGCTCCTTCCTAGGTGGTGGAAGAGAATAAATCATATGCTTTGCACTGGCAGGGAGTGAGCTCCATCAGGTCTTGAGTGAGAAGTGGTGCACCCATAACAGGAACCTTCTGCTTTCTTTCCGAAAATTTAGAGGTCCAAAAATTCTAACCTATAGACCTCATGCAGGGTGACTGCCAGCCGTGCAGGACATGCGCTGGGATCCCCTTTCCCCTGCCCCACCCCACTCTTCTCTTCCTCTTGCCTGATTATTGCTGGTGCAGCAACTGGGGTCAGTCTGTGGGCTGCTGACGGGGTGTGGCCTTTTCTTTCACCAGCTGCTGCGTCTTCAGTGCACAGTCAGCAGGACTAGCAAGGTTCCTGCAACCTGGTGGCACAGTGGACTCCCTGAGAAGCTGTAAAAACATGCAGGTGCCTGGGTCCCGTCCTGGGTCAGTGAAAACTATGGGGATGGAGCGTGGGTATTAAAAATCTTCCCATGAAAAGCTGACCTGAGCAACAGAGTGAGATCCCCATCTCAATCTCCCCAGGCTCCTGTGGTTGACAACTAATTCTACATTTCAAATAGTAGAGAGCATTTTGAATATTCCTAGCCCAAGAGATGATAAATGTCTGAGGTGTTGGGTGTGCTAGTTAACCCGATCTGATCATTATACATTACACACACACACACACACACACACACACACACACACACACACACACAGTTGATTGATCTGTCATGCTGTACCCATGAAAGTATATGATTATTATGTATCAATGAAAAACAATTTAAAAACATCTCCACAGGTGATTCACATAAACAGTCTTTCATGGGCGGGGGAGGGCTGAGGCTGTTGCTCATTGTAGAATGTGTGTTTAGCATGCACGAGGACCAGGGTTCAGTCCTCACTACCAAAATAAAATAACAAATAAATAAAAGTATATGCCTATTAATCTGTCTCCACTCCATATCTACTCAGACGCCCTCATCTCAGTATCATATCCTCCTCAATCCTTATCATGCCCTCAACATACTTGCAATCTAGTAAGAAGAAACTTCACTCCCAGAAAAATACATACTACTGCAGCAGCCAAGGTTAGATTTTGTCTTGTCAACCAGTTGTTCTTAAACTTGGGCCTGTTTAGTAACCACTGGGGAACATTTTTAGGATGTATGTCTTCTGACCATGCCCCACTTGGTTCCGATTCATCTCTCTATGGGTAAAGCTTGGGCCTGGCCGTCTAAAAACAAGTTCTCCAGGAGATTCTGGTGTGCACTGAAGTTGGAAGAAGCTGTGTACGTGAATTCAGACAGATTGGGAGGTCAGGGTTGGCTTCAGAAAGTAGAGGAGGCTTCTGACTTTGTCCTTTGCCTAGAGGAGGCAACTTGTGTGGGTCTGACACCCTGTCCTTCCAGAGTACCGGTTCCTAATGTTCCTGCCCTGACATCTGGTGGCCTCAGCTCAGACATGTTGGCACACCCTCCTTTGATCAGGAATGTCTGCCTGGGGCTGCCCATGTGCCTGGCAGCAAGCTGTCACCATTAATCTTCTAGGTCTAGTAATTGGCGTGGATGCTAGCATCGCTTTAGATCAAACCTTAGGAGTCCTGGGGCTGTTTTCTCCTATGTCATCTAGTTCCCTCGGGGTGGGGAAGATTTTCAGACTTTTGTCATATTTTCCTGGCTTCTCGTGATGGCCAGAGGGTACATTGGAGCCTAAGAGCAAAATGCATGCGGGAGGGGTGTGGACACTCTCACCCCTGGGTAACCAGGGCTGGAGGGCTGCTGCTTTCTCTTGCTGAACAGAGTGAGGCAGGGGAGGAGGGTGGAGTAGCCCTCTAGGGGAGGGTGGAGGGGATGAAGTAGTTGAAATTTGAACAGCCCTTATCTGTCATTATATGTGGGTTAGAGTCCAGATGATCCCCCCCCTCATCCTACTTCATCACTCCTAATTCAAGATAGGGCTCTGGAGGCCTTCGGGCTGTGGTTTGGGGTGAGGAGAGTGAGTTATGCAAGAGTAGCCCTGAGACTTGGCACTTGCATCTTGTAATTAGCTTGCAGAAGGGTTAGGAGCTGCTGTGTGCTGGGCCGTCTATGTATTTTCAAGTAATTCTCTCAACCGCCCTATGACACAGGGCTTATTATCTGCATTTTATAGGGAAGGAAACTTGCCTCTGGTCATAGAGTGTTCATGTCACAGCTAGAAGTACAACAGCTCAAGCTTTTTAAATTACACCATGCTGGGTCCAGGGTATTGGTGTGGAAATCAGGAGACCTAAACTTTAGGTCAAGCTCTGCCACTGATTTTATGACCTTGGACAAATCCCATTACTCATAAGTCACTCTCCTGGACCGTGCAATAGGGCAGATGTGCAGTGTCAGGCAGAGACCAGTGATTCTGTGCATCTCTAGAGCCCTTGGTCACGGGGAGCCCTGTGGACTTGGGTCTGCTTCTGGCATTCTAATTCTGGACAGACTGAGTCTTTCCCTGAAGTGGCTCATGGTCTCTTTTGTGGTGTGTCAATCTCTTGGGCAGCTGGTGTCTCTTTTTAGGACAGTTTTGGGAGTGACAAGACCTATCTTTTTCTCTCGCACTATTTTTTTATACTGGGATTTAACCTAGCCACATCCCCAGACCTTTTTATTTTTTATTTTTGAGATGGAGTCTCACTAAATTTCTGAGGGCCTTGGTAAGTTGCTTGAGGCTGGCCTTGAACTTGCGATCCTCATGACTTAGCCTCCTAAGCATATGGCTCTCAGAAGATTTTTTGTTTTGTTTTTTTTTTTCAAAAAAGAGAGAGGGACAGTGAGAGAGAGAGAGAGAGAGAGGGGAAGGAGAGAGAGAGAAACAGTTTTATTTAGTTTTTCATGTATGTAGCTTTGGATGCTCTGACATTTTGTTGTGTACATGGTGCTGGGGTTCAAACCCGCGTCCTTGAGCATGCCAGGCAACCATGTAAACCACTGAGCCACTGCTCCAGCCCTCAGAAGGTTTTCAGAAATTACTTGTCTTTCTGAGCCTGGCTTATTTCATTTAACACGATGAACTCCAGTTTCATTTATTTACCTGTAGATGACATGATTTCGTTTTTCTTTATGGTTGAATAATGTACTCCTTGTGTGTGTGTGTGTGTGTGTGTGTGTGTGTAATATTTTCTTTATCCATTGATTGTTGATAGGCATGGGGTCTGGGCTCACGACTAGGCTGTTGTGAATACCGCTGCGGTCAACATGGATACGCAGTTCTCTTTTATATGCTTATTTAATTTTGGGGGGTCGTATCTCCAGGAGTGGAATAGCTGGATCATACGGTACTTCTACTTTTAATCTTCCAGGAACTTCCCTCCTGTTTTCCATAGTGGCTGTACTAATTTACATTCCCACCAACAATGTGTAAGGGTTGCTTTAATCCACATCCTCACCAGCACTTGTTATTTTGTTTGTATTAACCATTCTGACTGGCATGAGATGGAATATCAATGAAGCTTTGATTCATATTTCCATTATGGCTTTGAGCATTTTGCAAATATTGGCCATTTCTACTTTTGAGAAATGTCTGTTCAGGGGCTGGAACAGTGGCTTGGCGGTTACGGCGCTTGCCCAGCATGTGCAAGTACACAGGTTCAAACCACGTACACAACTAAGTGTCAGAGCAGCGAAGGCCATGTGAAATACTCAATAAAAATTGATTCTGTCTCTCTCTCACTGTTCTTCTCTCTTTAAAAAAAAAAACAAACAAATGTCTGTTCAGATCTTTTGCTGATTTATTGGTTGAATTATTTGTTCTTTTGTTAAGTTTTTTTATGTGCATTTATTTTGTTATGTTTTGTTTGTTTGGTTTTTGTTAGCAGGGATTGAACCCATAGGTATTTAACCACTGAGCCACATTCCCCAGCCACTTTTATTTTTTTATTTTTGAGACAGGGTCTCGCTAAATTGCTTAGGTTAGGGCCTCACTAAGCTGCTGAAACTGGCCTTCCCTATAATCTCCAGCCTCCCAAGTCTCTGGGATTAGAGGTGTGTGCCACCGTGCACACTTGTTTGGGTTTTGAGTTCCTTATATATTCTATATATTAATCCTCTGTTGAATGAATAGTGGGCAAAGATTTTGTCCCATTTTTTAGGTTGACTCCTTATTCTGATGATGGCTTCTTCTGCTGTGCAGAAGTTTTTTAGTTTGATGTAATCTCATTTGTTAATTCTTGATTTTATTTCCTGAGCTATTGGAGTCCTATTCAGGAAGTTGTTGCCTGGGCCTATTTTTATTTGTGTATGGAAAAGCTACTGATTTTTGTATGTTGAGTTTTGTATCCTGCTACGTTCCTGAATTTGCTGATTAGTTCTGAGTCTTTGGTGAAATATTTGTTTTCTAGGGATAGAATCAGATTATCTGCAAATAGGGTTAATTTAACTTCCTCCTTTCCGGGTTTTATTCCGTTTATTTCTTTCTCTTAGCTGATTGCACTGGTTAAAACTTCAAATATTAAATTGAATAAGAACTGTGAGCGTGGACACCCTTTTCTTATTCCTAATTTTAGAGGAAGTGCTTTCAGTTTTTTCCCCATTCATTATGATGTTGGCTATAGGTTTGTCCTGTATAGCCCTTATTATGTTGAGGTATGATCTCTCTATACCTTGTTGATTCAGAACTTTAATCATGAAGGGTTTTTAACACCAACTCATTCATGGTGTATGATCTTTTTGGTATGTTGTTAAATTCTATTTGCAAATTTTTCACTAAGAATTTTTGCATCTTTGTTCATCAAAGTTCTTGGTTTACAGGTCTGGCGCTTTTAACCCAGGTTGCCTAAAACAAAAACAAAAACAAAGGCAATTACTATGAAGACAGAAAAAAATGTGTAGTTAAAAAGTGCAGGGGTTGGGGATTTAGCTCAGTGGCAGAGCGCTTGCCTAGCACACTCAAGGCCCAGAGTTCAGTCCTCAGCCCTGAAAAAAAAGTGCAAATCAGATCACCCACATTTAAAATGCCAATTTGGTTATTCAAAGACAGCTTTTATTTATTTATTTGCAGTGCTGGAGGTGGAACCCAGGGCCAGACACATGCTAAGCAAACACTCTACCACTGATTCTCAGACGTGGTTTTTAGATTTATTGGCTTAGACTTCTTGCAAAAGGAGAGAGTAAGAGTACAGGGTCTTTTCTAGGTCCTTCACTAGAGTTCTGGGATTCCAAGAATCCTTTTACTGTTATGTTGTTCCTATTTATTTTTTGAATAGGAAATTTGGTACATGGAATTTGCTGTATATTAATTTAGATAATGGGCTAGAAGGACTCTTTGTACCTTCTAAGACATGTTTTAAAGCCATCCCCTGGAATGATAGGTCATTTCACTTTTAATCCTTAGGTAAATTTTCTAAATTTCCTTGATCTAACATTCACCTTCTTTTATTGCTTTGAGATAACTCCCTGTATTGGGGGCTCCAAAAGGTGTTTCTTTAAGGCTAATGGCAGCAGTTTTAAAGGTCATGAGGAGCTACAGATTCTCAGGTCCATGGGGGAGTGGGTTTTCCAAAATATACATTGGAAATTCCATAGCTATGATACCTTGGTATATGAACCTGTAGTCCCAGTCTCTTCATTCTTCGTCCCGGACAGTAGAGAAATTAGAAAGCTAAGTTATGCCAAGGTGGAATATATTGCAAGACTTGTTGCTTGAGAGCTTCTTGCTATTTTAAAATTATTTTTAATTAGTGTTTTTTAGTATACAGAGATCATTTCATTTGCTACTCATAGCAGTCATGTGAAGTAGGCTAACGTATATTTTATTTATTTATTTTTTTAAAGAGAGAAATAACTTTATTTAGTTATTCACATGGCCTTAGTTGCTCCAACACTCAGTTGTGTACGTGGTGCTGGGGTTTGAACCCGGGTCCTCGTGCTTGCCAGGCAAGCTCCGAAACCACTGAGCCACCGCTCCAGTCCCAACTAACGTATATTTTAAATTTCTGTATTGTATGACTTTGTAACCTATGTATTACAAAAAGAATTTTGAAATGCTCCAAACAGGACAAAGTCAATGATATCAGATCAGTCAGGGTAGGAAGAAAACCATATTTAGCACTGTTGAGAGCATTTTATGTACCGGGGACAGTTCCAAGCACTCTTTTAGATCTATCGACTCACCCTTATACTTATCTTATGAGGTCAGTGCTACAGATGGAGCTTCCTCAATCTGAGAATTCAGAAATCAAAAATGTTTCAAAATATGAAACTTTTTGAATACTAATATGATGCCGCGACTGGAAAATTCCACACCTGACCACATGTGGTGGATTACGGTCAAAATTCAGGTGGATTAAAAGTATTGTATAAAAGTATCTTCAGGCTATGTGTCCAATGTATATGAAATGTAAATGAAATTTTGTGTTTAGACTTGGGCCCCATACCCAGGATTTCTCATTGTATCTGCAGATAAATCTGCAGTCCAAATGCTTCTTGCCCCAAACATGTTGGATAACTTGTATTATGGTCCTTGTTTTTATGTAAAGGGAAAAAAATGGCTTACATGGTAGAGTGCACACTTTTTAACCATTGCCCTGGAATAACTCACTATAAGTAAGGTGAGGGCTTCCTGATGGAACTTATTATCCAGGAATTAATATTCCTGTTTTATAGGCGAAGAAAGTGAACTAAAGAATGGTTAAGAGAGCTGCTCAAGGTTGCAAGGTCAGAAAGTGACATAAGAGAGCTGCTCAAGGTTGCAAGGTCAGAAAGTGACATAAGAGAGCTGCTCAAGGTTGCAAGGTCAGAAAGTGACATAAACTGAACTGGGGTCTTGATGTTCTCTCTCTTGGTTCTGTGTTCACTGCCTCACGTGGCGTCCTTCTTAAAACAAACAACATGTGTCTTTCAGAACCTGGCAGCTGGGGCAGGGGCTGTTGGATATTTGCAGCTGACCTACATCTCGAAGGTAATGTTGGCCTCTGGGAATTTCATATTCACTAAGTGGGTTTATCATCTACACAAGAGAAAGTATCATATCTTCGGGGCTTTAGCATTTGGGGACATTCCATAGGCGTTTAAATGCTCCCCTTCCCCACATGTTGCCTGTGGAAGATGTGCTGCTGGCTGGGGTGGGTGTGGTAGTAGTTAGTGAGTTCCTGGAAGATTGGGCCCCAGCTCCTTCTTGGGCACATCAGTCCCTGTGTTGGTCAGCTTGCTATCACTATAACAAATGCCCAAGACAATCAAGTTATAAAGATAAAAGGTTTATTTTGGCTCACAGTTGTAGAGTTTTCAGTCCCTGTTCTGTTGCTTTGGGGTCTGTGGTGAGGTACACACCATGGAAAAAATACACGGTGAAGCAAAACCTCCTACCTCATGGCTAGGAAATGAAGGTGGAAAAAGAAAGAAAGAAAGAGAGAGAGAGTGTGAGTTTGGGGCCCCCCAGTCCCCTTAAGGGCATGCCTGAAATTGCTTAAAGATATCCCCATAGGCTTTACCTCCTAAATGCTCCGCCACCTCTCACTAGCTTCATGATGCGGACCAGATCTTTGACACATAGATCTTTGAGGGCTATCCTCGTAGTCCACGATGCTTCCAAAGCTCCCACCCGCTGCCAAAGGGGAGTAGGTGGTAGCTGAGCTGGGGGTAGCAGTAGAATATACTTTTTTTTTTTTAAATAATAAGAATAAAAAGGAACACAAAACCCCAAATCCAGTAATTGTAGAGGATTCTCTCAATGGGCATGTTAAAGAGCAGTAACCAACAAAGAGCTGGGGCCTACTAGAATCTTACCACTCACCTGGACAGGATGCCTGAAGAGGGAAGGTTAATAATGCTGGTACTCAGATGTGCCAGGAGCACAGATAGCTGGAGAACTGTCTGGCAGGCAGCTGACAGGCTGTCCCAAGTCCCCTAGTTCAGTTTGCATAGAGGGGCAAGAGCAGCCCCCTCTTTGTGCTGAGACCTGGGCGTGGGGGCTGGTTAACAATTGCCCACACGTAACTGCTGAATTCAGCTACTTTTAGCAGCTTCTCCCTGGGGCAGGCACCATTGCTGACCCGTGATGCAGCAATGATAAAAAAGGCCAGGGGATTTAGAGCCTCCTCAGAAAGAGGAACTCTTTGTACGGTGAGGAGAGCCAGGTGGCATCCAGCCAGCTCTGAGGCTCCGGAAGTCCTGCTCTCCCCAGGCACCCCTCACTTGAGGCCTCTGGGGCTGCTGCTTCCTTGCACACCCTCTCCCACCCTCAGGGTCTTGAGACCTGGAGGGAAGTCCCTGAGCTGAGTGGCCCCTTGCTCCTTTTGGTTACAAGCTTTGGAAGCCTTGTTTCAACCTCAATCTCGGGTACTCAGGGAGGGAGTCTGGAGGTGCCCAGGGCTCCCAGGAAGGAGCAGCCATCTTTATCTGGAGGGGCAGGCTGACCCTATGCCTGCTGGCTGCAGGTAAAGTCTGGCAGTTACGGCTCAGTACAAATGCAGAAGAGGCTGGGCTGCCTCTGAGCAGATTAGGGAGAGGAGATAATGGCCTAAGGGGAAGGGGGAAGGGCCTTTTCTAGCACAGCTGCAGTCAATTTGTGCCTTGTGGTAAGAAATGTGGCTGCCTCCCCAGGCCAGACCGGACCGAGGCCTGGGCCTGCCTGGCCTGCCTTCCCTCCCTTCGCTTCTTCAGTCCTCATCTAGCTGTGAGCTCAGTAGATCGTTTCTCCAGAAAGAAAATTGAGAGAGGGAGGAGCAGAGAAACTTGTTTAGAAAAAACAAAACAAAACAAAACAAAAAACTAAAACTGAAACCCTCTTCTGTTTGAGAGGGTTTGGAAAGACGTTTTTTTGGTGAGGGGAAGAGTGAATATAATCTCTTGCTGAATCATGATTTATAAATGCAACTCAGATTCAGATGAGGGTTTTTTAGTATTCTCTTCTTTGGAGGCTGCCTCATTTAGAAAGGATGACCTGACTTTTACCCATTCCTGCTTGGGCCTTTTGCAAAACCCACAGCTGCCACTGGGTCTGGTTACAGAGAGCGAAAAGCCTTTGACTCCTACCTGACCCAGTGTGAGAGGCAGGGGTTTTCCCAGAAAAACAGTGAGCTTTGGGTACTGGTGTCCAATGTGGTTTTCCAGATTGTTAACCGGGAAGTATTCCCTCCCAGGGTAAAGCATTTGCCCATAATGTCAGAGGGCCTGGTTTACCATGTGTGTATGGGGGTATTTCTGTAGGTGTCTTCTGAGGGCCCCTGTTGGGAGGATGGGGACTGGCATGTAGGTATTCCTTCTTGGGGGCCATCTAAATATGATGAAATCTGGAAATGATATGAAGTCATCCAGGGGATCCATGGCAGCAGAGCCAGTTTTTGGTCAAACTAGAAAATAATTGAAACTGGTCTTTGGCATCACCTACCTTCCCTCTCTGCCTCATGGCCCTTCTCTTCCTTTCTAGCCATCTTTGCAGAGTCAGCCCTTTTGATTTCTTTGGTGGAGGCATGGGTTGTGGATCCTTTTGAGTCTGATGAGAAGTATGGAGTTGTTTTGTAGTTAAATGTATGTACATGTATACAAACCTTGACTTTGCCTGAGGCTGGTCCAGAGATCCCAACTTAGCCCCTGTACTTGCTTTCAATGCCACTTTGAGAGGTAAGGTCATTCCAGACCATGGGGCAGAGCCACACAGGACTGCAAAGACCTTGTTTGGCTGTTGTTACTCCTGCCAGAGGGGCCCCAGCTCTACTTCCGGCCAAGGGCAGACAGGGTGGGGCTAGCCCTAGCAGAGCCCTGCAGGTCTGTGATCTGATAAGGGCAAGTTCCTGAGAGTCTTTTGAGCATGTAACAGTCCCGTCACTTAGTAGGTGAACCGTGCCCACTCTCCTCCTCATGTCCCTGGGCTCTTCTCATTGCTGGTGTGTTCATAGGACCTTTCTGTCAACTTTGTTGTGCAGTGACTCATCTGTGGCCACCTCAGGGTGGGAGGATGTTTGCATTTGGATGCCCTCACTGGAAGCCAGACTGCCGGGTGTCCTCACCCACTTGAAGCCATACGGCTTCATGTAGCCCTTCCTCTCATTCACCATGTTTGAAGTTGGCTGTAGGAGCCTGGCATGATCACCAACAGGCAGTGACAAGCAGAGAAGGGTCACACCTTCACACCTCCTTGTGGCAGACAGTCAAGAGGGGCCAAAGCCGTATCTTCATACTAAATGAGACTCCCTCTTTGATTTTTCTTTTGGTGAGGGGCACAGCAACAGATAGATAGAATTTCATCTTCCCTTCTTGTTGTTCTGCGATTATAAGAAGGGGAATAGTATTTATAGTCTAGCTTTATTCCTTGGGAAGCTGATCAGAGATGTTGAGGGTCTTCACCCTTGAACTAGAACTGATACTGTTAGTTCAGCAATGAGTTGCTTTGCTGGATAATCCCTGTGTTGTAAGTCACAAGGTATGAGGCACATTATAGATGTATATGTGTGCACTCAGGTGTACCTCCTTAAAATGGGATAAGTATAGAAAAATAAGCAAAAAGCCACACTCTCTTTGGAGGCTTCAGTTCCCATAATAAGCACAGGGGACGCTGTTATGCACAGGGGTCACAGTGTAGGCTGCTACTGAGGTGTTAAAGCAACGCATTTGTAATTCAGGGTGAAGTGTGAGCCAGTGGTGCTCTCTAGTCAATGATAAATATGAGTGACTCAGAGAAAGGGCCATTTTCTGAAGAAGACAGGGTCCCTGAGTGCCTGACTTTTCAATGCCATTCTTAATCTGGATGAGATAAG
Organism: Aplodontia rufa; assembly: GCA_004027875.1. Lineage (NCBI taxonomy): Eukaryota > Metazoa > Chordata > Mammalia > Rodentia > Aplodontiidae > Aplodontia > Aplodontia rufa. Next base: position 14,352 of record PVKS010033237.1, read on the forward strand.
TAGGCACTGAGTGCCAAGGCAGTTCTGTGATGGTCAGAGTTATGCAGGAATCAAGCACAGACAAGCAGGAGATCATGGGCAAGAGTACCTGTGGGAACATGGGGGCTGAGTGACAGTAAGAAAATGAGTCTTGAAGATCAGCACAGGAGACACAAAGAGGGAAAAGGTGTCCACTGTGGTTCTGACTGAAACCCAGGAAAACAAGACCCCATGGGACCAGGACTGTGAGTTTATGGGGTGTTAATGTCCTGCATATGAACCTGTGAGTTGTGCAGATGTGATTAATTTGGACAGTCAGTGTCTGAACTCAGGATACGTGGGCTAAATCTTTGCTTATGTCTTCATGTTTTCCAGAATTTTCTTAGGCCCTAGGTCTTCCACATCATATTAAACATATAGAAATGCATCCACTTACTCATTAAATAGAGTAGTTTGGACATACACACATGCACATTCCCTGTCTCTTGCCTTGTGATGCCATGTGCTACCTTGGGACTCTATCAGGAAGAAGGTCTTCACTAGCTTGCACTTTCAGAAACTTGAGCCAAAATAAACCTCTTTCCTTGATGACTTAAAAATATATAAATATATGTATGTACGTGCATGTAAATATAAACGTACTTTTTTTTAGCCACAAAATATTTGAAAGACTGTACTTTTCTTTGGATTTATTTGGAACACATCTAATTTATAATTGGCTCCAATTTCTGGATAGGTATCTTGCACATGCACAAGGATTCTTATTTTTTTTTAAAGAAAGAGGGGACAATGAGAGAGAGAGACAGAGAGAATCAATTTTTATTTAGTTTTTCACATGACCTTCATTGCTCTGAGACTTCGTTGTGTATGTGGTGCTAGGGTTTGAACTCTAGTACTTGCACATGCCAGGCAAGCGCCGCAACTGCTGAGCCACTGCTCCAGCCCCATGCACAAGGATTTTTGTGAACTCAGTTTCAGCTCCAAATTATTTTCAGATGTAGTGAACATATTTTGAATGCTTAATTGAAAACTTGAAGTTGATTTAAGGTGATATATTTTGTTTAAATACTTGTCAGTGGGGTTGAAATAGTGTTATGCAGACATTTTATTAAATGTTAATTTACATCAGATTACCACCTTGGTTTGTATGTTGGAAGCCAGGTATTTTTTCAGGTCTGCATGCATTTTTGCTCATGGACTCTCAGTGTTTTGCCCATAGTTTCAGGTGTGGCACTGATGAGATAATGTGTAGAGTGGGCTTTTAAAGGAAATGAGATAACAGAAGCTATAAATAGTCCCTCCCTGAATGAACAGGTTCCCTGTAACAGGATGGGCAAGTGATTTACCTGGACTATCATATTTAATCCTCATGTCAGTCCTATGAGAACATGATATTCTCTGTCATTTAATAGAGCATTAAATTGAGGTCATACAGTTGGGACACCTGTGGTTTAAGACTCTCTGTCTCCAACGCCCAAGCTGTATTGCCTGTCCTTCTTTTGAGCTTTTATTGGGTGCTATCTCAGTTCCCATTTAAGCATTTGAGAAAATATTAATTTTGGTCAGGGAATCTGGGAAGGTCTATAGGAAAACCTTAGGGTCAGGTGCAAGAACCTAGGGAGACTGATGGGTCAATCATTATTAGATCATAGTGGCTATAACCCATGAAGAAATTTTAATTTTGACTCAAGATTTTTCTTTAGCTCTTGGTTTCTGATACCCTGTTAAAGCAGGAACCATTCCTAGAGCCCTGAGATGAGAACAGAAAACTGTCCTGAGCTGGAAAGGGGATCAAGAGACTAGTATACATGGGAGGATAATGACAATATGTGGATAGGTCCCCTGAGAAGATGGCTGCCTCTTTTAGAGATCTCAGGTATAGTGGTGGAGACCTGTTCTAGTGAGGTTCAGCCAGTAACAGGGTTAGTCCCATAACCTTTGTGGTTATGATGGAACATGAGTTGTTAGGATTTGAGAGATGTGGTTTCACATATGCTGATCCTCAGGTATGTACATGCAAGAGGAAGGATTGCAAAAGCAAGGTGAAATAAAGCAACAGAGTGTAGAAAGATACTTCCACTTTCTCATGCTCACCCCTTACATGCCTAGGTAGGATCTTGATTCCATTAGCTCCTCTCTGGTTATGTGGACTGTACTCATTTTCATGGTCAGGGCAGATGGCAAGGCAATTGTCAGTGTTTCCAGATGCAGTAAAGGCAGGCTGCTTGCTTCCCTTTTCTGAGTGCTCTGATTGGAATCTATGCATTTGTAGTAAGAACACCTTCAATCTGGACACTACTTAGGGAGGGGAGTTGGTGGTTGAAAGAGGAGCAGCATCCTGCTAGTATGTATGGGATCAGGCCAGGTCTTACAGGCCAAAGAGAATCTTGTCAGGTCCAAGTGACTTTTAAACATGTTTTTGCAAAGACAAAAATTAACACAGATATCAAGATAAGCAGTTATCTCTGTGAGGTGGGGATTCTATCAGGGAGGAGCACACAAAAGGCTTCTAGGAAACAGGACTGATAATGCCTATTTCTTTTTTTTTTTTTTTTAAAGAGAGAGGGACAGTGAGAGAGACAGAGAGAAACAACTTTATTTAGTTTTTCACATGGCTTTAATTGCTCCAACACTTAGCTGTGTACGTGGTGCTGGGGTTTGAACCCGGGTCCTCGTGCTTGCCAGACAAGCGCCGAAACCGCTGAGCCACCGCTCCAGCCCTAATGCCTATTTCTTAATGGAGATAATAAGTACAGGTTCTCAACTATTATTTCTTAAAATGTCTACTCATGTTTGATAAATTCTTTTTTATATTTGAACAATTTTCAATGCTCTTAGAAATAACATTCACATTTCTTTTATTTATTTATTTATTTTTTGATGTAGGTGAGCATAGCCACCCCAAAGCAGAAACCAAAAACTTCATTTTGCTTTGGTAAGTACTGAGCCAGGGATGGGTTTCTTAACACTTGTATAGCAACTTCCTCTTTTGCACAGAGACAGTCCTGTGATCTCATATGAACTATACCCTATGCCTATGAGTGACTTAAAGCATAGTGATGTTCCTGGGTGTCAAGTGATATCACTGTCCTTGGCTTGCTTGCAAGATTGCTAATAACATAAGGACAGATGTACAGGGACTGTAACATTTTTTGTTTTCTTGATGCTGTTGCATTGGGTGCAAAATATCTAGTGTAAGTTTCTGAGAACTTCTGTTTTTGAGTGGAGTAATAATGTGCTCAGGAAAGGTAGAGATTATAAGAATGGGGTGGGACAGGACCATAAAGGAAATAGTAGGAAGGAGAATTCTATTGAGGGTCTTATTGTTGCCAAGTGAGGGACAGTATCAGGAGATGACATACGAAGCAGAGCCTTTCAGGGGATTCCTCAAATCATTGAATTGTTTGTGAATTCAGTGACTCTTGTCATTATATTTTTATTTAGTCCCCACTGAGTTTTCAGAACTGTACTCAGTACTGTGAGAAAATGCTGACAGATCATTCATTTGTGTATCTAGGATGGTTCTGTCACCTTCAGGAAGGCAGAGATGTTCCTTGCTGTTGCTGCCTTGTGCTTAGCACTTACAATGGTTCCTGGTGCATAGTGGGTCCTCAATAAATACCCGTTGAATGAATGAATGAACAAATGAATGCTGTGTTGACCTCATGAAGGGGTCTTACTATAGTACAGGCTGATGTAGGAGAATAAAATAGTCCCTTGAGCCATCTTCTCTCCCAGTTTCAGATTGGTTCAAGTTCCTTTGGTGCATTTATTCTTCCATTTCAAATGTTATTACTAAATTCAAAAATGACTCTAAGATTTTGTGGTTAGTAGATCTAAAAGATATATAATAATGAACCCAGAAGTAAACTGTTGACCTAAGGAAAAGAAACAATAGAAAATGAGGCTAAGGGCACAGAGTTGATCTCTGGCAAGTTGTGTTCCACTTCCCAGCCACGGATAAGACTATTATTGCAGGCCAGTTATGCTACTGGAAGCAGAGCACTTGGGTCCATAATTCTCTATGTATTATCATAACCGTAAATCTACTAGCACTGCTGTGAAGTGGTTCGTGGGGTGCCTTGTTGATGGCAGACCAGCCTCATATCACCACACTGAAGCTGCTGCTCATGTTGTCAGGTGCCATTCTTCAGCCAATGGGAAGAGACAGCAGTTGTGGCCTAATGCTTCCTGAATATCCATGCAAGTGACTTAACATAGCAGGGAATTTCTTTATCTGTTCTGTGGACTTCATCCATCTTGCTGCCTCAAACACCTTAGGTTTGTGAAATCTTCTTGTGTTCCATGTAGTCTGACCTGTGAATTTCTCTCTTATTACCTGTGACTTTTGCAGTTATCAATGCCCTGTCTCAGAGATACTTTCTTCAAGCCAATGACCAGAAAGATCTGAAGGACTGGGTGGAAGCCCTGAACCAAGCCAGCAAAATCACTGTATGTATGATTGCTTCTTCTTTTTGTAGTAAAAGTGCCCCTTCCCACTTGTGGCCTGATGGGGTAGGGGAAAAACTCAGATGGCAGCAGGGACTTTCCCAGGAGCCAGTCCAGACCCTGTTCTCCTCAACATTCTTCTGTCCCTTGGCTGACAAACCACAAGCTGACCCAAGAGTTTGAGTTTGAATCAAGTTCAAGGGGAAGTTTATGGAGTGTCCCCTTTGTGCTTCCTGGGGAGGGCTCCTGGTCAGTCATGTTCTGGGTAATTCTGGGATGCTGATTCAGAATGTGGTAGGGTTGAAAAATGGATTGCTGACTCTGAGAAGTGGAGTAAGGGGAAAAGTGTGTGAGAAGGGGAGTCAGAACTTTTTTTTTCCAGGCTTGGGGAATACTCTTCTTATATAGGAGGTCACCAGGATCAGGCCAGGCTATCTACCAGTCTGTCCTGGAAAAGTCTTTCATTTAAAAGTCTCACAAAACTAGTTTACAGACTATTATGAGTACTATAATTTTTCTTGACTAATGAAGAATTATTTTGTTCTTCCTGACAAACATAGAAAAGGAGAAGAGTGAGAAGTTGGGAGAAGGAAAATTATGTTCCTCAGCTTTCCATTACTTTGTCAAAATACTCGAGGTAATCAACTTATAAGGAGGAAAGTTTAATTTTGGCTCCTGGTTTCAGAGATTTTAGTTCAAGACTGGCTTGGTCCTGTTGCTTTGGGGCTGTGGTAGCACAGAACATCATGGATTGTGTGGTGAAGGAGGCCTGTTTACTTCATGGCAGCTGGGGAGCAAAGGGAGAGAGAGGAAGGGACGGGGGTCTCATTATATATTTCAGAAACATGCCCTCGATGACTTCACTTCCTCCCACTAGGCTTCACCTCCTAAAGTTTCCACCATTTCCCAATAGCGCCATTGGCTAGTGGACCTTTGGGGCACACTTATCCAACCATAGTAAAAAATGGATGTTTTGGGACGAAAAGAAACCTTTAACCAGCAAGACAGGCAGATTCTTGGACTTATAAAACACGGTTCGTTTGCTGAAAAGTTCAAATTTCTGTATTGGGTGGTCAGAAATATTCACGTTCAAGTGGCTTCCAATAATAATACTATGTGCTAGGACAGATATTGTTCCTGTGAGAAAATTGATAGATGAAATTGTACATCTATCTAGCATTTTTATTGATAGACCCAACCAGAATGAAATTTAGTCATCTAAGTAGTTTAGTTGGTTAGTGTCTTATTCTGATAAACCTTGGAAAACTTGTGAGAAGAGAGAGTAAGGCAAGGAGGGAGGACGGGAGGTAGCTGCTCACTCACATTCTCTGTGTGTAGTGGCTTGTGTGGTTGTGTTTATGGATGCAAAGTGCTGAGTTTAGTAAATGCTATCTTTATTCGTGTTGAAGGGTATTCACCTGTAGTATCTTCCAGACTTTGGGGTTTCTGTCAATGTCTAATAATTCAGAGTTTCCTCCTAGGTTCCTGCCTCTCTTCTTGCTAGCAAACAGGGCTAGACAGTCCACAGCAAGGAAGTGCTTGACCTTGCTTTGGTTTTCTTTGCTCCCTCTCATCTATCTTCCCACCAGTGTGTTCTCTCTCTCTTTTTCTCATGTCAGGGCTTGAAATCAGGGCCTTGCACAAGCTAAGCACATGCTCTATTCCAACCTCCTTTTAAAAAAATATTTTGTGTGGGAGATTGAACCCAGGGCTTCATCTGTGCATAGTACACAGCTCTCCCACTACGCTGTACCTCCAGCTATTTGCAGTTCTTTTGTGCCTTGAGCGTAGAGTTGCTTTAAGCATCCAGTTTTTCCTGCCTTTTCTCTGGTCCCACAGAGCAGAAGTTACAGGGTGCAGGAGTGGGAAGGAGCATCGTGGAGCCTGGAGGATGGAAGATCAAAGGCCTGATGGAATATCAGAGGCTTCTTTAGTCTCAACAGTCTACAGTAGGATCTCTTGCTTAGTTACATAGTGGGCCCTCCATATCTGCAGATTCTTTAACCAGCCATGGAGCAGAAATATTTTTAAAAACTGCATCTATACTGAATGTGTGCAGACTTCTTTTCCTATCATTATTCCCTAAAAAGCATAGTGTGATAATCATTTCCATGCCATTTATATTATATGAAGACATTATAAGTGATCTAGGGTTGGTTTAAAGTACACGGGAAGATGTGCATAGGTTCTAGGCGTATCCTGTACCATTTTATATAAGGGACATGAGCATCTGCAGATTTTGGTATCTAAGGGGGATCCTGAACCAGATCCCCCTGGAGAGCAAGGAGAAGCCATGTATCTGTCTCTTTACTCATCCGGCCAAAGGTCCTGTGGTATAGGACTGCTCCTAATCTTTTTGTGTCCTCTTTCCTCTTTCTGTAGCATCTGTCTGTCCATAAGAAGTTGGGATGAGTTGGGCAGATGTGGGGCTGTGATACCATGAGATGAATTGCATTCTTCTTTAAAGACACCAAATGTGCAAAGTGAAGCACCAGGCACTTTGCGGGAAACATGAAAGAGGTAGCAGATGAGGTAGTGAATGGGACTCCCACACATTCATCCTTCACAACTGTCTTGTGAGATGGGTTGTTTTACTGCCATTTTTTTAATTGAGGAACTTGGAGGTTGGAGTCTGGCCTAAGATCAAGAGGTTAGTAACTGGTAGAGTTGGAATTCTAACTCTGGTCCCCTGACTTCCAAGACCTAGGAGTTTATAGTTTATAAAATTGTTACAAATAAGCAACAGTTATAAAAGATGTCAGATTATACCCCACTTTTACATATGGCCTCATTTTAGCCTCATAAAAGCCTTAAATACGAAGGGGAAGTGTTATTATCCCTATTTATAAGTGAGGAAATGGAAATGCCTAGAGATTAAGTACTTGCCCAAGATCATGGAGCCAGGATGGATTCAGTTTTTTTCTGCCCACTGATTGAGATACATCTTATGCTGGGGTCGGTGAGTCCCTACGATTGAAGAAAATGTTCAACATATGGTATTTAAAGAATTGGGTTCTCTCAGAATATTATTATTCTTGTATTCATTTTCTAGGGCTGCTGAAACAGACTGGTGGCTCAGAGCCATAGAAATGTGTTTTTCTGACAGCTCT
>PVKS010033238.1:0-21872 GCA_004027875.1 Aplodontia rufa
AGGACTCCCTCTCTCTCTTGCCTGCATCAGAGCCCAGGTCCCACTGCACATCTGCCTCCTCCTTCGCTTGCACCCTCTTTGTGGCACCATGCTTCTCCAGCGACAAGGGAGGAAATGCTGCGTCACTGAAAATGTCTTTATTCTACCTTCACCTTGGGTCAGTAGTGGGCTGGTTACAGAATTCCACCTGGCAAAGAAATTTTGACAGTGTGAAGGCGTTGGACCTCTGTCACGTAGCCTCCATCTTGGTTGCTGAGATGTCTGGTGCTGCAGGATTCCCCAGTCCTTGAACTGCTCTGTTCTATTCCTCTTGGGAGCTTTTGGATCTTTTATCCTTTTACTTCCCAGCTGTGTGCTGCATTGTGGTTCTTTCTTCATTGTTTTTCTTGGTATTTGGTAAAACCTTGCATTATGAAGATTCATGATCTTCATTTTTAAGAAATTTTCTTGAATTATTTCTTTGGTTATTTCTTTCATTCTGCTTTTTTATTTCCTCTTTCTGCAGCACTTATATTCTGATATTGCACTTTCTAATTTGATTTTGTAATTTTATCTTTACTTTCCCTGTTTCTCTCTCTCCTTGACCAATTTATGGAAGTTATTTAAATTTTATATCCCAACCCTTTGTTCATTTTTTTCAAAGTGAGGAAGAGAGGGATGGAAAGAGAGAGAATCATTTTAATTTTTAATCTGGTTATTATTTTTCCTTGACTTACTTGAATATTTGGTGCTGGGAATCAAACTTGGGTCCTCATGCATGCCAGGAAAGCACTATACCTCTGAGCCACCTCTCCAGCTGTAATTTTGGATTTGTTCATCCTATATTTAATTTCTAATGTCATTTAATTTTTATAGCCAATTTTCTTATTTAATAAGTACAAATCCTTCTCTCATTTAACCTCCCATATCCATATTGTAGAAAAGTGTCCTGTCTCTCAAGGTTCAGCTCAAATTCTAACTTTCATGAGGTCTTATCACATCAGTCCCACTCTGTCTGTTGGCCAGGAATTCCATGGCATTGCTACATTATGCACCCTCTAATTTATTGTATTGTGCATGCATTGCTTCCAGTTGGCCAATCAGTTCTCTCTCCAATTATAAATTGTGCTGCTATAAACATTGGTGTCACTGTATCACTCTAGTATGCTTATTTTACTTCTTTTGGATAAATCCCAAAGAGTAGGATAGCCGGGTTATATAGTGGTTCCATTCCTAGTCTTTTGAGAAATCTTCACACTGCTTTCCAGAGTGGTTGTACTAATTCATAGCCCCATCAACAATGTATACGTGTATCTTTTCCCCCACATCCTCACCAGTATTTATTATTAATGGCATGTTTGATGATTGCCACTCTGACTGAAGTGAGATGCAATCTGGGTGTAGTTGATAGGCATTTCCCTAATTTCTAAGGATCCAAAAAGGATTCTTTAAAATACTAGGAGTATAAGCATTTGTCAGTCCATAAGGGTATGGAATTTACAGGCCTTTACAATCTTTCCTTTCTCTCACTGTGGTTCTCTATACAACTCAGTAGTGCTATTTCAGTGCCTCCTTTTCTTTACTTTCCTCAAAGCTCTGAACTTGGATTTCATAGAAAAAAAAGTACTTCCTTTCTTGCTCATATTTCATTGGCTTATGAAATATTAAATTGGATTATGCGATGTCAATACCAAGAACAGTTGGCAATAGAAGGAGTGTAACAAACAGGTCTGAATATGGGCCGGGCTCTGACTCAGTTGGTAGGAACCCAAGAGCATGTGCTGGTGGCCTTGGGCCTCTAACTGGCTGAGGGCTTCAGTGAGTGGAAAGACTGAAGGACACTCAGCTGTCTGGTCGGTTAAGTGCAATCCATCAGGAGAACACCAAGGGCACTCTGGTCTTTGTGTGCCAAGAGGCGGCACTGGTAGAAATGGACCTGTGCCCATCACCTCTCCTGGTACCCTGGCAGTCAAGGGCATGCACAGGAGAGCCAGCTGACACCCACAATGCTCAGTCTTGATCTCAAAATGGCATAAGGCTCCCTGACCCTGAAGGGGCCAATCATCTTGGTCTCCTTGGAAGCAAGATCACCAGCCTGAGCTGTGGCTCCCTGGCCATGAGTCCTCATGGATCCAACACCTCTGCCAGGCCCAGAAGTCTTGTTCCTTCCATTGCAGGTGGGATACCCTCTGTTCTCCCCTTACACAGCTGAGGCAGTCAGTCCTGAATCATGTGTGCCCCTCCCTCCCTCGCTACCCTCACCACAGGCTCTGCAGGAGGCAGATATATATTCTCAGACAGGAAGTATCTTGCCCACTATACTTGGAGGGTACTGCCACAATGTGAATTAAGTTTTACATAGTGAGTGAGATGGAACCTGCAAATCCTACTCACACAGTGTCCCTTAGGAAACGGAGCCTCTAGAGTCAAATTGGTCAGAGTCAGGTAGGAAGAACTTGTACTTCTGGGTCATAATCAAGGAACTCATTTTTAGCCACCATGATCCCAAGAAGAAAGTCATCTTTCATGATCCTTTCCCTGTGGGAGCAAGGACTTCTCTGCAAATAAGAGTTTTCTCTGCTTGAGGAAACTCACAGGAAATGCAGCTGAAGTGCTGAATGAACACTACATGGCTAACAGAGATGTTAGTCTGTCCGCTAGAGGAGGGCTGCGTCACACAGACCAAAGTGGGAGCCACTGGAGCAAAGTGGTCTCTTGGTGAACTTAGTGACCATGAGTCTTCCTTGTGGTGCTGATTGGTTGAGAAGTAGCATAAGACTCAGGACTCAGGAAAAGTTAGGGATCAGAGGAATATACCTTAACTATGAAAGGCTGTATATGAGAAACCCACAGCTAGTATAATACTAAGTGGAGAAAACCTGAAAGCATTTCCACTAAACTCAGGAACAAGATAAGGCTTCCCGCTCTCACAATCATCAATATGTTCCTCAAGACTCCACCCTGAGTGATCAGGCAAGAGAAGGAAATCAAAGGGATAAGAGAAGGCAGAGAAGGAGTCAAACGATTCTTTTTTGCTTATGACATGATCCTATATCAGAAAGACCCAAAACTCCTCCCAAAATCTGCTTGACCTTATAAACAGATTTAGCAAAGTGGCAGGCTACAAGATCAATACCCATAAATCAATAGCTTTCCTTTGCAGTAATAACAATAGTGCAGAAGAAGAATTCAGGAAATTGGTCCCATTCACAATATCCTCAAAAAGAATGAAATACTTTGGAATTAATCTAATAAGGGAAGTAAAAGAGCTGTGTAATGAAAATTATCAAACATTGAAGAAAACATTTGAAGAAGACCTGAAAAGATGGCAAGACATTCCATGTTCTTGGTTTGGCAGAAATAATATAATTAAAATGGCCATTCTGCGAAAAGTGCTATATAAATTCAATGCAATCCCCATCAAAATACTAATGACATTCTTTACAGTAATCGATAAGAAAATTCTCAAATTCATTTGGACCAACAAGAAACCCAGAATCACTAAAACATCACTAAGCAAGAAAGGTGAAACAGGAGGCTTCTCAATACCACATCTGAAAATAGGCTATAGAACTGTGGTAAAAAAACCAGCATGGTATTGGTATCAAAAAAGGCATAAAGATCAATGGATTAGAACAGAAGACTCTGAGACAAACATGCAAACCTTTGAACATCTGATAAAGGGGGTCAAAATATTAAATGTAGGAGAGAAAGCCTATTCAACAAATGGTGCTGGACAGCCCCTTGCAGAAAGCTGAAATTAAATCCTTATTTATCACCTTGCACAAAAAATCAAATTTAAATGGATCAAGGAACTAAGAAATAAACCAGCTACCATACAACTGCTAAAAGAAATATTAAGACCAGTATATGGGATTAGGCAATGACTTTCTCAACAAGACTCACAAAGTGAGAGAATTAAAGTCAAGGATCAATGAGTGGAATGCCATTAAACTAAAAAACTTTTGCTCAGTCAAGGAATTGGTGAAAACTGTCAAGAGAACCTATGGAAAGGGAGAAAATCATGGTCTATGATTCCTCCAACAAAGGACTACCATCCAAAATGTACAAAGAACACAAAAAACTTAATATCAAAACAAACATTCCAATCAATAAATGGGCCAGAGAGCTAAACAGAAATTTTCAATAGAGGAAATTGAGTAAGCCAATGAATACATGAGAAAATGTTCTATATCATTAGTAATCAGAGAAATGCAAATCAAAACTACATGAAAATTTCACCTCATTCCAGTCAGATTGGCAAAGATGAAGAATACAAACAGTAACAAATGCTGGATGGGATGTCGGGGGATGGGAACACTAGCACACTATAGAACTGCAGACTGGTAGCACTGCTCTGGAAAGCAGTGTGGAGACTCCTCAAAAAATTAGGGATGGATCCACCTTACAACCCAGCTATCCCTCTTCTGCATATTTCCTCAGAAGAGCTAGATTTACCACATTACAACGACACAGCAAAATCAATGTTCATAACAGCTCAATTTACAATAGCTAAATTATGGAATCAACTCTGATGCCCATCACTGGATTAATGGATCCAAAAGCTCTGATATACATACATACATACGTACATACATACATACATACGTACATACATACATACATACACATACAATGGAATCTTAGTCAGCTATTAGAAACAAAGAGGTTACGGCATTTGATGGCAATGGAAGAAATTATGCTGAGTGAAATTAGCCAAACCCATAAACTCAAGGGTCAAATGTTTTCCCTCATTTGTGGAGATTAGAGACAAACCCGGGCTTGGGTGATAGGTCAAGCTCAAGTACTAGACTCACCAAAGTTGAAACAACACATAATCTGGGAAAACCATAGATATGTTGGGGCAAGGGGGAGGGAAGAAGAGGCATAAGGGAGGAGAGAGGGATAGATGATGAAGAGGGATCTGGGGGGAAGCAATAATGTGGCTTACTCTTCACTCACCTGAGAATCCAATGCTCCCAGCAATACCTTGGCACTGCTTGGGCCCTTGGGGACAGAGCCCACCCCATCCCTGGCTGTTTTCCCACTGGCCCCTTTCCTGTTCTCCCAGTGGTCACTTTCTATTTTTCCCTCTGCTTCTTTTCACTTTGAATGCTGGAGCCCAGGCCAGTTAGCATTTGAATATGACGTACACTGCACACACATGACAGACTGGAGCACCTGCCTAGAGTGAATTGCCAAGCCACAAGGAGAAGCCTGTGAGGCTGAGCTCCTCCAGCAGCTGCCAATCTCCCAGGCTGTCATGGGTCTCCTGACCCATCCTGGGACTGCAGCCTGGGATGGCTACACTGGCCTATGTGAGGCTGTCAGTGTCTTCCCTGCTTTGTTAAAGAAGCCTCCTTTCCCGTCCTGGGCTCCAGGCCTCCAATTCTGCAGGAAATGGCCTTTACAAACTCATCTGCTGGACAGTTCCCAGCAGCTCCTCCCCTCCAGCCACATCATAGTGTTCACTGCTTCTCAGATACATTCTGTGCTCTCTTGTCTTGGTCCTAGGGTGATTCTGCAGATGTCCTTCTCCCCAACCCTCTCTTTCAGCCAGACCTAAGTCTGCACATCACCATGTACCTCGGTGGAGCCTGCCTCTTTCCCTCTGAAGGATTAAAATGACCACTTGTGACCACTGCCACTGTGACGTCATTCTCTCTTCTGCCTTACACATAGCTAAGACTCATCTCCCCCTCTAGACGCAAATATCCTGGAAAGGAGAAAAGGTCCTCCTTGCCTTGTGCCTCTGTCACCCTTAGCAAGCAGCAGAGCCATACACACAGTGGGATGTGGACCTTTACTGACTTGACTCTTTCTGTTAACTTTTAATAATCAATCTTGATTTATTGCAGCATCATGCCCCTCTTTACTCACCACACCAGTGCAAGGTGAGTGTCTTAGGTGTGGAAATATCCTGTAATCAATCAACTAAGATGTAACAAAACAATTCCTCAAAAAAGACACATTACAAAATTGACTCAAGATTTATAACAAGTAAAGAGGTTAAATCAATAATCAAAAATCTTCCAATGAAGAAAATCCAGGAATAGATGGCTTGCCTGTTGCATTCCCCAGGAAGAGCTTGTAATAATTCTCAAATTCTGTTTTAAAAACAAGGAAAGCATACTTCCTAAGTCATTCTATGAAGTCATTCTTATTCTGATATCAAAGACAGATAAAGGTCTCACAAGGAAAAAACTTCAAATTAATATTTCTTATGAATATTGATGGAAAGTCATAACAAAATATGAACAATCCAAATCTAGAAACACGTGATATTTGTCCCAAGAATGCAAGAGTGATTTGTCGTAAGATAAATAATCAATGTGCTATAATGACTTAATAGAACAAAGGTGGGAAATCCCATAAGATCATCTTGATTAATGCAGAAAAACCATTGGAAAAGTTCAATGTCTTTTTCCGATTTAAAAAAAAAAACCTTATAAAACTAGGAATAAAAATGAATTTCATCAACAAAATAGAGAGTAATTAAGTAAAATATTTGATTAAGATTGTACTTAATGGTGATACACTGAAGTCTTTCCTTCAACTATCAGTAATGAGAGAAGAATACCTGCTTTCGTCGCTGCTAGTCAACATTACACTAAGAAATCTAACCAAACCTATTATAGAAGAAAAAATTAAATAAACATATCCAAAATGGAAAAGAAAAACAAAAACTATCTCTATTTGCAGGTGAACAGATCCTACATATAGGAAATCTTTTAAAAAGCCATAAGAACTATATAACAGCTAATAAACTAATTCAAAAAAATTATAGGTGCAAGATCAACAAACATAAATCAATTATATTTCTATATTCCACAATTAACAATCAAAAAAGGAAATAGAGAAAGCCATTCCATTTACAACAGAATCTAAAAGAATAAAGTACCTAGGAATAGATTTAACTGAGGAAGTGAAAGCCTTGCACGCTGAAAAGTATGACAGATAGCTGAATGAAATTGCAAAAGACTTAAGTAAATGGATATTCCATGTTCATGAATAAGAAGACTTAATATTGCTCAGTTGTCAGCTCTCTCCAAAGCAATCTACAGATTCAACTCAACCCCCATTAAAATTCCAAAACTTTTTCAGCAGCATTGGAAAAGTTGATTCTCAAACTCACATGGGAATGCAAAAGGTCCAAATAGCCAGAATAATATTGAAAAAGAAGAAATTCAGAGGATTCACAATTCCCAATTTCGAAACTTACTAAGAAGCTACAGTAATCAACACTATGTGGTACTCACAGACAGACAGAAGAACAAACAGGACAGCAGTGAAAGCCTGAAATAAACCCATCCATGGCCAGTTGAGTTTTTGACATCACGCCAAGTTCACACAAAGGTAAAGAGCAGTCTCTTCCACAGATGGTGGTGGGACAAATGGATTTTCATGTGCGTTCACAAATCAACTTTGAGACTTACCTCACACTACATATGTAAAATTACTTAAAATTGACCAAAAAGCTAAATATATGAATAAAAGCTCTTATAAATTTTCAGAATATTAAATCTTCATTACCTTAGATTTGTCAATGGAATCATAAACATGACACTAGTAGCACAACCAACAGAATAAAAATATATAAGTTGCACTTTACCAACATTTAAATCTATTGGGCCTCAAAGGACAATGTCAAGAAAGTAAAAATACAAATTACAGAGAGTGAGAAAACTTTTCATGCCATCTGTCTCATAAGAATTTAATTCCTATAATGTATAAAGGACTCCTAAAATTCAACAACAAAACACCCATTTCAAAAATGAGCAAAATATTTGAATAAACATTTTTCTAACAAAGATATACAAATTATCAATACCCACAGAAGAGAAGAATCAACACACTCTGTCATCAGGGAAATGAAAATCACAATGAAATATCCTTTCATTCTACCAGGATGCTATAAAATCATCTTTCTCAAATGGAAAATAGCAACAGAGTGAGGATGTGGAGGAACTGAAACGCTCATTATTGCTCAAAGTGCAGCCACTGTGGAAACCCTGAACTTTCCCAAAATGCAAACACAGAATTATGAAAGCTCCTACAATTCCACTCCTAGATATGTATCCCAAAGATCTGAAAACAGGGATTCAGACAGATATCTGCATGCCAGGATTCACTGCAACAGAGTCACAACTGTCACAAGGTAGAAACAACCCACACACTTTTTAACAGATCAATGAACAAAGCAAAATGAAACACACTACAATGGACTACTACTCAGCCATGAAAGGAATGGGGTTCTGGAGCACACAACCACACAAACTCACCCTGAAAGCATTTTGTTAAGTGAACTATTGCCTAATTTCACCTGCATAATGTATCTACTATATGAGTCACCCAGGGACTTCCTGTCATAGAAAGTGGCACAGGAGAGTACAGGTTAGGAGTACCAAAGGGAGGTGGGACACAGAGGGTTAGGGTTTGTGCTTGGGATGAAAAGTTTGGAAATGGACAGTGGGGATTATCACATAACACTGTGATGGTAATTCACATCACAGAACTGTACAGTTTAAAAAAGTTGAAATGACATTTTACCACACAAAAAGAGAAAAGTATAGGCTGTTGGTGGAGCTAGGTTAAAAAATAGATTGTGGGGGCTGGAGCAGTGGCTCGGCAGTTACAGCGTTTGCCTGGCATGCGTGAGTACACAGGTTCAAACCCCAGGACCCACGTACACAGCTATGTGTCAGAGCAACGAAGGCCATGTGAAAACTAAATAAAAATTGATTCTCTCTCTCTCTCTCTCTCTCTGTCTGTAACATATCTGGCACCTTTGAAGATAGCTACCAGGGACTTGAACTAAGATTTTAAAATTAGAAGATTTCACATAAAAATATGGATTTCTAATGTCTTTTAAAATATTGCTTGTAAAAAGCTTCCAACATATTAGGCCCAAAGTTTATAGCAAAAAGGGCTGAGCCCCAGTTATGGCTATGCCCTGAGCCAGACCCACTCTGTCCATATATGTGCTTGCGCTGGCCTTGCCCACCTGCATTTCCCACCTGGTGCTAAGGTCTGAACATCTGCTCCCCAGGAGTCACATGTGAAAGTCCAACCCTCCAGGTCACAGCCTGGGGAGGCAGCACCTTGGGAAGTCACAAGCATGGAGCCTTCATGAGCGGAAGGGAGTTCTTTTAAACGAGGACAAGTGTGCCTTCACCCGCTCCACTGTGAGGTCATAGGGAGAAAGTACCACCTATGAAACCAGAAGCAAATTCTCTCCAGGCACCAAATCTGCTGGAGCATTGTGCTGGGACTTCCTGGCCTTCAGAGCTGTGAGAAATGGAGGTTTGTATCAAAAGAGTGATGTGAGGCTGGAGTGGTGGTTCATCAGTTATGGTGCTTGCCTGGCATGCACAAATATGTAGGTTCAAAACCCAGTGTCATGTACACGATGAAGTGTTGGAGCAATGAAGGCCACATGAAAAGCTAAATAAAATTGATTTCTCTCTTCCTCTCTCTCTCATCGTTCCTCTCTCTTAGAGAGAGAGAGAGAGAGATGACCACATCAATCAATCAAGAAACAGCACCAAGAGCAAGGAAACAATACGCATGGCATTTCAACTCCTTAATCAAGGTCTGGCAGAGAGAGTTCCGTGTAAACTTCTGATAAAAAGCCATCAAGCGGAAAAGTCAAAGCTAACAATACAAATTATTTTAATTTTATGGGCACCAAGAAATGTACACTATATGGAAGATTTTGCTTACACCAGAATTAATAATAGCTGCTTGCCGGAAGCACTGAATATTACACATTTCCAACAGCTCAACCACAGGGGATCCTAAGACTCTCTAGGCTGCTACCAGGTATTTTTGTACTTCACCTGCAACAAAGAAATCAGTCCTGAAAATTGTGTGTCCCCTAATTGGCATGGTAAAGTCTCAGTGCCTTGTCTAAATATTTAATACAAAACTGAAAGCCTCAATAAGCAGGTACGGCTTATGCAAGTAAATGCCGCCTTTTAGGCTCCTGGCTGACTTTCCAAGAGTAGAGGTTCCTGTTGTGAAGAAAGAATAAGAAATGTGTTTCTTTCTCATGGAGAGAATGAAAGTACTAGGTTTCAACACTTCTGGATGTAAACAGCAGTAAAAGTTGCAGAAATAGTTCCCTGGATTCAATATACCAGGCTCAAGTCCACAGCCATACACTGGGATTGTACTCTAGAACCTTCTGCACCCCTCAAGCTGACCATCCAGAAAAAGGAAGCATTGCTGTTTTGTTCCACTTTATATTTCTTGTATTTCTCGGTGTTTTAGAAAGCTTGAAATAGTGAAACTAGACTTGGAGATGAAACTCAATTCTCCACTTCGATGGACAGGATCTGTGCAAGTTCCAGGCCTCTGCAGCTGAGAAATCCCACTTCAGTGTTAGCAGCTGGTCACAGCAGGGTTGAGGGGTGAGCTCCAAGGGGCCCAGCCAAATTCTCCTCCACTACCATGGGGCAGTGTGTTGCAGCGCTAAACGGGGAACAATGCCCTCCAGTGTTGTAACTGACCCCAGCAGCTCAACTGCCAACTTCTTTTTAAATCCTTGCTTTCCAAATCCCCACAGGACAATGGGAGGCAAGAGTGAAAGGAGCAGCATTTTTTGGTAGTGTGAATAGAAACAGAACTCGTACTGGAACAAGAGAGAACCCCAAGAAGAGTTGCTGCCAAGGGGTGTTAGTCCAGGGACTTATGAAGCTTTGGGGTCAACGCTATTCATTCAAATTAATGCTAATCAGGGTTTGCAAAAGCACTAACTCTATTGGTTAAAACTTGTGCTAATCAGGTTTTTAGAAATTACTAACACTGTTGGTTAACCCCTCAGTCTGAACATCCATTCAGGTCTGCCCCACTCCTGTTTTCTCACCTAGTGGGAGGGTGAGGTCCTCAGATTGTGGATGTGGGGGTTCCAGGCTGCGGCTCTGCATGCAGCAGGAGTCTGCACAGGACGGCCAGCACTGTCGCTTTGCTGACCTCAAATCACAAAGGCGTGCTGGAGCCCCCTGCCCATGCTCCCCACATGCACTCCACCCTCCTAGACACTGCTGTAGGACAGGGCTTAACTTCAATAGCAGATAAAGTCCTTTCTCACCCCACATCCTGAAAACAGATGGTCAGAAGTGTTGAGGAATTCTTGAAGGTAAAGAAGACATGGGATTTTACTCACAGAAAAAAAAAATTCAGGGGCTGGAGTGGTGGCTTGGTGGTTACGGTGCTTGCCTGGTGTGCATGAGGATGTGAGTTCAAACCTCAGCACCATCTACACAACCAAGTGTTGGAGCAACAAGAGCCACATGAAAAACTAAATAAAATTGATTCTCTCTCTCTCTCTCTCTCTCTGTCCCTCTCTCTTTAAAAAAGAAAAAGAAAAAGAAAAAGAAAACTCAACAAATAACACAGGTGGAAACATTAGTAAGAGTAGGAGCCATTTCTCCTCCATAGTTTCATAAAAACATCATGCTCGATTTAAATTAAAGAGGGCCATGCTGGGCAGTGCTTCCTGATTATTAAAATAGCTGCACTACTCACAGAGGCCATGTGGAGGCCTGATGGAGGCCCACTAGATGCTGGCAGGTGTGGTCCTGCCTCTAGGTTAAATCCTAGAGGGCTTGCTGCCTAGGTGTTAACCAGCCTGGGAGGAGCCAACCAAATCCCTCCAAGATGAGGAGTGAAGCCCAGCCTAGGTGACACGGCTCTAGGTTCCCTCAGCCCACTGGAGTTGAGAAGAAGGGTAGGATTTGGCTGAATCTGATAGGTTGTAATCATTCCCTCAAGGGGTGCTCTGACACCTAGGTGGCCCCAGGAGAGGCCCATATTTCCATACCTCATCCTGTGTCCTCTAAGAGACAGATCCTGACTAAATCATAATTTAGCAATGACAAACATGAATGGACAGACAGCAAGACTGACCAAGAAGTTGGGCTAAAGCAACACAATGCACAAAGACATTTGACCAGTCCAGAGGGCACAAGAAGAAGAAGCTGGGGAACAGAGGAGGTGAAACAGGTCCAGTTAACACTTTTAGTAGAAAGAGCAGGCTGCTCGGCCACTCAGCTCTGTGTCCTGGATCCTAAACACTGGCTCTGGGGACTCTAGGTCCTCAGGACAGATGTGGAGTAGCTCTGTGTACCTCTGTGGCCTTATATCATTGCTGATGTCCCAGTAGCTGCTGGAACTTGCAGGGAGGACTTGCAAGGCAGGCGTGCTTCAGACACACAAAACCTAAGTTAGTTCAGCTTTGGGGCAGCAGGAATCAATCAATTTCTTATAACAAAACACCTCCCCAGGAGCACAGCCCACATTGGAGCTCCCAGTCCTGGTTCTGGAAGTCCTCACAAATAAGTGGATGTCCATGCAGCTGCCCAGGCTTGGAGGACATTTTGTGACATTGAACAATACACAATACTCTTAAGAGTGGGGCATAAACATGTTCATCTGTTATGAATGAGCTGGGATACGTGTTGGTTCCATCCGCAGCCATATGAACTTGGTACACTAAACTTGTGAATAGTCACATTTTGACACAGACAGCTGATAAATATTCAACTGAATGTTCAGGAAATTAAATAAAAACTCAGCTCTATAATAGATAAATATTGTTTCATAGAAATTGTTATACCTTTAGCTTTTAGATTTTAATAAATTTCCATAACTATGCTGTGAAAATATGTAAAAAACTTTAATTTTTCAATTCTTTTCATTTACTTCAATTTATATTTTTAAACATATATTCAAAATTTTTCTATTTGGAGCACAGTTACATTTATATTTTGATTATTTTAGATCTCTATATAAATTAAGTGAAACTTTTTCTAACAACATAAATAGCAATTTTGCCACCATGAAGGGAAGGAAAATACATTTTGTAAAATAAATATATACTTTTGAGTAAAATATTTTATTATTCAAATAATGCTGACCTAATGAAGGACACTCAAATATGAGTCATAGTAATTTAATTTAGACATTTCATTTCATAAACATTAAATCTTTGGCATTTTTTCATTTTCTAGTCATAAAAGCCATATTTTATACATCTTTTTTAACACTGCCCTTATGAAGGTACATTTTTCAAGGCAAAGCACTGAGTATATTTCATTTTCAGCTTGATTCATAACTTCTAAATATTAGGCATGGGAAACATGGTTCACAATTATTTTCTTGTCCCCTACTTATTAGAAACTGGTAAGGAAATAACTTCAGTATTCTAATCCTTGTAAAATAAAAATAGGCCACAATTAAGAAATTCTTGCATAATGATTTTAAATATCACTGTGTGCTGTGTACAAGAAGTAAAATCAAAATAATATGACACAAAAAGTTGAATATAAGGGACTGAGAAAAATACGCCAAGGAAATATTACCCAAAAAAGAATATAGATGAGGTAATATTAGTATCAGTCAATGGAACTCAAGGCCAGGAATATCAAAGGAGTAACTACGGAATTTATATTGTTGAAGAATGTAATTATAGACACAAATAAGATAACCACGCCTTATTACAACTGTATCAGTCTTATTACAACTGTATCAAGACACCTGAGACCTGGTAATCCTAAAGGCAAGAGGCTTATTTGGCTGACAGTTGCATAGGCTGAAAACCAAGGTGTGGCACTTGTGAGGGCCACCTACCAGCATGGTGGATGGCAGCTTTGTAGGAGTACCTGTGAGAGGGAGAGACACCATGGTGAGACAGGAAGCCAGAGAGACTGGGGGCCAGGCTTGCACAATGCAAGTTTAGGTGTATATACGAATAGATGGGAGGATGATTAGATGGATGGATGGATTTATACATACATTCACATCGGTTGATGGATAGACAGACAGATAGACTTATGTAGTAAATAGATAGGTAGATCCAGATATAATATTTCATGTACAAACATTAAAAACACCCATAGATGAAGTTGCCATCTTAAAACAATGGAGAAAGGGTGGAATATTCACAGCGGGTGCTGGGATATGTTTTATTCCGCTTTTTTGCCGCTGTGACTGAAAGAACTGCCAAGAGCAATTTTAGGAGGCAGTGTTCATTTGGTTTGGAGGTCTTAGTCCACGGAAGGCCAGGTCCATTCCTGGGGGATAGGGTGAGGCTGAACATCATGGTGGAAGGCAGGGCTCCAGGGAACAGAGACCCCACATCAGATACCAAATATATACCCTAACAGCATGCCCCCGATGACCCACCTCCTCCAGCCACACCCAACCAGCCGACATTTAGCACCCAATGAATCCCTATCAGGGAATTAACTCACTGATTGGGTTAAGGTTTTCAAAACTGAATCATTTCACCTCAGCCTCCAGATTGTTACATATGAGCTTTCAGGGGACACCTCATATTAACACCATAACCGGATTACTAGATAAAAGATTCATTTCAGATTAAACCTTAGGGAGAGTTCTTGAGGACTTAGCAAGCCAGGACTTGGAGAAAAGGTGGCTGTGTGAAAGGTCCAGGCAGAAGGGTCCCCGAGCACCTTGCAGACTCTTGTGTGAGAAGCACTAGGAGGGCTGCAGCCAGGAGGCAGCTGAGCGAGCCAACGCCTTTGTTGCTGGGCAGCATCCAGCTGCTGGCCACACGACAAGCCAGTTGACTTGAGAGACGAGGTATCCGGGCTAGGAAGGTGATTTATTCAAACAGCCCGTCCGTGGAGAAGATGGAGCGCTCGCCCTTGCCACAAAGTCCATCTCGCTAGAAGCCTGGGTTGGCACGGGTTTACCTAGGGTTTGGAGGGCATCTAGACAGGCATACCTTCTCATAGCTGGTGACATGTCTAATCCTGATGCCTTTCGATTCTGCAGATCTTTAGAGCAAAGATCGTTCTTTCTCCAGGTTCTTCCTGCCACTGGTCAGTTGTCCATATGCAGCTCCTGACACACTACACAAGGGGCCACAAGAGGGGATAGCTGCCCTAAGTCCCTCTTACTGGATTCTCATGGTTAAGCAGGGAGTTGGGCATGAATTCTGCTCTCAGCACTCGGCTTCACATCCGCAGTCCTAGCCCTTGGCACTCTGCTCTGCTCAAAGCATCTGTTTTAGTCAACTCTTTTGATGCTGTGACTAAAAGACCTGAAAGAACAAGATATAGGAGGAGACTTACAGTTTCAAAGTTCTCAGCCCACAGATGGCTGGCTCCATTCCTCAGAGCTCGAGGTGAGGCTGAACATACGGTGGCAGATTGTGCAGGAAAGTGGCTTGGGGCATTGCAGTCAGCAAGTAGAAAGAGGAAACTCCACTCACTCGATACAAAATATATACCCCAAGGCAGGTGCCCAATGACCCACCTCCTCCAGCCTCACCTACCTGCCTTCATTACCATTTGGCTGATCCCTATAAGAGGATTAAGGGTCTCACAACCCAATCATCACACCTCTAAACTTTCTTTCCTTGTCTCACACAAGAGTTTTGGGGGACACCTCACATCCAAGCCACAACAGTGTCCCCTTTCCCAGCCACTTATGCTTTCACTTGGTTCCAGTTCAGGTGCTCAGCCAAAGCCCCTCTGAGTGCCCCAGGAAGGACCTGTGCCTGTTTTCTTTGGTCACACCACTTGACCCACAGCTCAGGCCCATTGTTCGTCATGATGTGACTCCAGATTTCCTGTCTGACTCTGTCCACCAGAGCACATACAACTCACAGACAAGGACTGCATTTCATTCAGCTGTGCCACCTTGTACCCCAGCTTGACATTGTACAAGCACTAGTGAAATTGCATGAGCATTCCACGACTGATGGCGGGTCAGGGGAGAGTGTCTAGTAACACTGCAGTGCCTCTTTTCACGGTGTCCCATCTTTCCAACAAATGGTAAGTGTGTCCCAGGACTCTTCCAGGTGCAGTTACAAGGTGCTGTCCTGGGAGGAACACGGAGGACACTGTCAGATTCTGTCCCAAGCAGAGTTGAGAGGTCCAGATGAGAACAAAGAGATAAGAAAACGAGCAAACATGACGTGGAGCAGGCTACTTACAGAAACGTCATGCTGACTACAGGTTTGTCAAAAGCCATCAGGGAAGGGCAAATGGGGTGTCATTGCAGGTGTCTGGCAGAGGGAGTAGGGGGAGACGGGCAGTGACTGTGAGAGCAGAGCAGGCGTGAGGTGGGCGCAAGGGGCCAGGAAGGGCCTGAGAGGAGAAAGGACTCAGCCTGGCCAGGAAAGACTGAAGACCCCACAGCCTAGCCGAGGCACCAAACCGCTCTCCTTGTTCTCGAGGACGAGCAGGCGTGACATGAGAGAAGTGGCCCTCACAGGAGATTCGCCTACAGCATAGGGCAGGATGGACCCCAGGGCAGAAACCTGGGACCTCAGGTAAGGTGGAATCAGTGTCCACTCTGCAAAATCTGAGTCATGGGAGCTCCACAGCAGCTGGGGGGCCACGCTTTGGCTGGACATCATGGGGCCTGGGCTGGTAGTTGGGACTCAGTGTCCATCTATAGTGACTAGTGTGAGTGGATTTAGAGGAAGACCGTGTGAGTCGTGTTAAGTCAAGGAGCAGCAGGCTCCAGAGCTGCACAGCCCCCTCCCACACCTCCAGACTCCCCACCATCCCAGCCATCCCCGAGGCTGCAGCAGCAGAGAGCTGTGCCCTAATGCTGGCCATTGGCATCACTGGTCACTCTGCTGAGGAAGGATGAAGAGGACTAGGACTCTAAGGTGTAGGCATTTTAGGGATACTCTATTCAACTTTGGCTTATATTTTCCTCCTTGAGTAAGTATAAGATACAATAAAAAAAACAAGGCTAAACATATCCAAATTTGTTTTATTAAATACTTAAGATAAAAATCCCAGGTAATAAAAAAAATTATCATGGTCTTAAGTGACAATTGCTTTTCCTTTCTTGGTGATACATAAAATATAATGATCGAGCTCGTAATTAAGGAATCTTAGATTGGATGGAACAGTAGTGTTGTTCACAGGATTTCTGAAACACTGCCTGGCACATGGTAAGTTCTTGATACATTTATGTTTAATGGATCAGTGAAATCTTCATGTGCTAGACACTTCTATGTGCTTTGCATAGATTATTTACCTTTAGCAGAAAGCCTAAGGTTGATGTTATTAATCCACAATCTCAGCTGTGACCAAAGCATGTGAAGGTACAGCAACCTGCCCAGGGTCTCACAGCCTAAGGTAGGTTAGATGCAAGCCCAGCTGGCTTCATAAACAGTGTTCTTTCTTGCTAATCTTGGCTACTTCTGACTCTGCCCAAGCCTCTTTATTGCCTGCTCTGGGAAACTTCTATTCTGGGATCCCATTGAATTTTTTTAACTTTTTTTTAAATTAGGAAATGTGGTTGTTGTACAATCAAAAATGCTTCCAACGAAAGAATATTACATATATATATATATATATATATATTCTGAAAATTAGATTTACCCCTGAAAGTCCCCACTAATTTCCAACACTTATCCCTCCCCCCACCCCCACCTACTTCCCAATACATCTGTAGGAATGCCTTAGATTGTGTTTCACTATACCTTTTCTGGGTTTAATCCATGAGAGTTGACCACTTTTCACTCTAGCCAGGGTCTAGTTCCAGCCTCCACAGATGAGTGAAGACTTTCGGCCTTTGACTCTCTGGGTTAGGCCAATGTCCCTCAGCATGATTTCTACCATAGCTATTCATTTATCTTCACAGGCTGCAATATCATTGTTTCTAATTGCTGAGTAGAACTGCATGGTATATATATATACCACAGTTTTGGATCCATTCATCCAGTGAGGGGCATCTGGGTTTTTTCCATAATTTAGCTATTGTAAATTGAGCTGCTATGAACATGGATTTTGCTGTGTCACTATAATGGGCTGATTCTAAAACCCCTGAAAAAATACCCAGGAGAGGAATAGCTGGATCATATGGTGAATTCATATCTAATTTTTTGAGGATTTTCCACACTCCCTTCCAGAGAGGCTGTACCAGTCTGCAGCTCCACCAACAGTGTGCTAGTGTACCTATCTCTCCACAGTCCCTCCAGCATCTATTATTGTTTATTTTCTTCATTTTTGGGAATTCTGACTGGCATGAGGTGAAATTCTAACATAGTTTTCATTTGCATTTCTCTGATTACTAGTGATTTAGAGCAATTTCCCGTGTATTCATTGGCTTGTTCAATGTCCTCTGTTGAGAAGTTTCTATTTAGCTCTTTGGCCCATTTATTGATTGGGTTGTTAGTGTTTTTGAGGTTGAGATTTCTGAGGATTTTGTAGGTTCTGGATATGAGTCCCCTGTCAGAAGAATCACAGGCCATGATTCTCTCCCATTCTGTAGGAAGCCTCTTCACAATCTTGATTATTTCCTTGGCAGTGAAAAAGCTTTTTAGCTTTATGACATCCCATTCACTGATTTTTGACTTTACTTCCTTCACTTTAGGAGACATATTGAGAAAGTTTTTGCCTACTCCCAAATGCTGAAGTGTTGAACCTAATTTGTCTTCCAGCAGTTGCAAGGTAGCTGGTTTGATTCCTAGCTCCTTGATCCATTTTGATTTGATTCTCATGTAAGGTGAAAGATAAGCATCTAATTTCAGCTTTCTGCAAGAGGCTGTCCAGTTTGTCCAGCACCATTGGTTGAAGAGGCTGTCTCTCCTCCATATAGTATTTTGCCCCCCTTTGTCAAAAATCAGATGCTTAAAGATTTGTGGGTTTGTTTCAGGGTCTTCTATTCTATTCCATTGGTCTTCCTTCCTATCTTGATACCAGTACCATGCTGTCTTTGTTACTACAGCTCTAAAGTATAGTTTTAGATCTGGTATTGCAAAACCACCTATTTTGTCTTTCTTGCTTAGTAATGTTTTGGCTATTCTGGGCTTCTTATTATTCCAAATGAATCTGAGAATTGCTTTTTCTATATCTGTAAAGAATGCCAGTGGTATTTTAATGGGGATTGCATTGAAACTATATAGAGCATTTGGCAGAATGGCCATTTTTAATATTAATTCTGCCTAACCAAGAGCATGGACCATCCTTCCATCTTCTTAGATCAGCTTGGATTTCATTCTTCAATGTCCAATAATGTTCATTTTAGAAATCTTTGACTTCCCTTGTTAGGTTAATTCCCAAGTATTTTATTCTTTTTGAGGATATTGAGAATGGGACTGATTTCCTAATTTCTTCTTCTGCCCTATTATTGTTAGTGTATAGGAAAGCTATTGATTTATGAGTGTTGATCTTACAGCCTGCCACTTTGCTAAACCTGTTTATAAGTTCAAGCAGTTTACTGGTGGAGTTTTGGCCCACTGAATTTGGTGGATGCCTGGGAGATAGCTCTGATGATCTTTTATTGGGGGTGAATGATGCCCACCCTCACTACAGTGAGCATCTCAAAGACTGGCACTTATCCTTGTTTGTGCTTTCCCCCAAGGCTGGCACAAACAGAGGGTTTTGAGTGTAGAGCTGGTCACAAGGTGGACAGGCAAGGACTAACTGGCAAAGGACGGTGCTGTCACCAAGGAGAAGGAGCAGCTCAGGAGAGGCTGCTCCGGAAGCAAGTGCTGCATCCAGTGTTGAACTTACTGGAGGGATGGAATGCCAGGTGAGTGGAGAGTTGGGCTAGGAAGGTGAAAGAAGGAAGCTGGAGCCAGCTTCTTGTAAGGACCGAAGCACAGTCTTGCAAGTTTTCTCCATAGGTGTGCTAACTGAAGCTCTGAGAGTGCAGCAAGCCATCAAAGGAAAAGAGAATCCGGAGAGGGAGAAGACCTTGAAGCATCCTTCTAGTTATTGAGAGGAAAGATAAAGATGGCCCTGAAGGCTTTTTAGGGGACTGCCGTGTCAAAAAAGCTACAACAATTATTGCCTTTAGAATCCTCATTTATTCACTCCACACAATACACATCACTACCCTAACACTGTTCCCAGGGGACAGTCTCACCAATCCATGTCTTCTTTGTCCTATGAGTGTGAGGTCCAGGTTCTCTGGGTCGTTGTCCTTCTCTTTCTCTCGCTGGCTGGAGAAGAGTCCACCACCATCTCTTAAGACATCTTCTGTCTTCTGTCTTGGAACTATCCCTTTTATACTATTTCTAACATCTTTTCTCTATGCTATACTGCCTTACAGGAGAATTCACCAACCTAACACACAGGGCTTGGCTACATTGCCTCAGCGATCATGCTGGGTTTGTCTATGCTGCCTTGCAGGACAGTTTACATCACACAGGTTTATTCTATAGCTAACACTTAAAGCCTTATTTAATTCTTATATTATGCTCCTAATAACCTCTGAAGCAGGAAAGGACTCTTCTCCGGTTGTGTTCCTAAGTAGGTGCCTGTGACATCTGCTTTGTAAAACAGATCATAAATAAAAGTCTGTGGGCAGCAACAGAAAAACAGTGCATTCATTTTCAGTGCTGTGGGGTGTGTCTAGCCTTACCCCCCAGGGGTTCAGGTCTACTTTGATCAGATCAGAGAAGCCAGGTTCCTGTGGGTGGCCATGGCCCCAAAAAAGTGCCTCCACCTCCTCAGGATGACCTCCCCTGCCTCCTCCCTAGTCCAAACACAGCCTGGAAGGTACCCCTGTCAAAGCAGCCCATTTGAAATGATCTCCTGCTCCCCACATTCTTCCTGGTCCATCATCTTCAGCATTCTGTAAGGTAAACCTGGTCTCTGCTCTCATTCTGCATTCATTAGTATTTTTTTTTCTTATTGACAACTCAAAATTGCTCTTATAGTTGTTTCTATTCTGTTTCCCAATTGACAGACTACAGATTTCCTTAGTGGTAAGTTGGGGAACATTATTTCGCTTCACTGAACCTTGGATGATATTTTTTCCATCTGTGCCTTGGACCTACCACACACCAGCAGTAACTACTCAGCTGTCTGAGTGGCATTTAGCAGTAGAGACTACTGACTTTTTACCTTGAAGAGCACATAGGATGCTACATTCATTAACAATTTAGTAATTACACTATAAATATTCTGTATTACCATTATTTTCACCTTCCTGTGAATCAATTGTAAAGATGAAATTTCGTAGGGTAATTACTTATTCCATTTATTTAAAATCGGATATATACACTTTCATACAGAAATATAAAAAGTACAGATTATTTAAAGAATAATTACAAAGCAGACATCCAGGTCCAGAAATGTTTGTCTCCTTTTAACTAGACACAAACATTTTTTATAATCATTTGCTTTCCTTTATAGTTTACTGCCTAGGTATCCTAAACACTGTGGTTAAATTTTGCCAATTGTTGAATGTTATATAGAAGGAGCGCACTGTATCTGTTCTTTGGTTGACTTGCTCCTTTCACCCAATGCTTCCTGTCATCATCAACTAGGAACTTGCTCTTTTTCATTGTTGTATCATACTTCACAACATGACTAGCAAAATTTGTCCATTCAATTACTGATGTAAGTTTGAGTCGTATGCTGGTTTCAGCTACTATAAATACACACTTGAGGGAGAAGTCTTTAGAATTTCTGAGACATAGTAAATATGTGCCTTCTATTTTAATAGATAACACTGTTTCCCAAAGTTATTGTACTAGTCCATACTACTAACAGTATATGAGGATTCTCTTTGATGCATCCTTGTTAAAACATATTATGTCAATTTTTCTTCTTTGATCTGATGGGTGTCTAATAATATTGCATTGTGATTTTCATATTTGTTTCTGTAGTCACTAAAGAGTGACCTCTGTGGTGCTATCAAACCTTTTTTTTTAAAGAGAGAGGGACAGTGAAAAAGAGACAGAGACAGAGAGAATCAATTTTTATTGAGTTTTTCACATGGCTTTCATTGCTCCGACACTTCGTTGTGTACGTGGTTGCTGGGGTTTGAACCTGTGTACTTAGGCATGCCAGGCAAGCACCATAACTGTTGAGCCACCACTCCAGCCTGCTATCAAACCTTTTTCACCTTTTAAAAATTAGCTTTTCTTATTTCTTCTGATTTCT
>PVKS010033239.1:0-21889 GCA_004027875.1 Aplodontia rufa
TCTTGCCGGAATATAAAGTACAAATTTTTTGCTTTTTATTTTTTATTAGTGCATTACAGTTGTACATAATGATGGGATTTATTGTCATATACTCATAGATAGATATAATATAGAAATACAATTTGGTAAGTATCCCCCTACACATACCCCTCTACCTTCTGCCTCCAGTCCCCCAATCCCTTGCCTCTCTTCTGGGTCTATATTTTTCCTAAAATACCTAAGTAAAGTGATATAATTTTTATACTTATGAAGAATATTTTTATGTACATGACAATAGTATATAGTATATATAGTGAAGTAGTTTTAAATTCTTGGAATATATCTTGCTTTATCTTTGTTCCAACATTTCTGCTTCTCCTCCCTTCCTGGCATCCCTTGTTATTTTTCAATATATTTGACAATATGATTAAACATTTATGTTTTTGTAAAGCCATGCAGTATAGCTTATCCAGATATCTTATGCAGTATCTTGCAACTACATGTCATAAATATTAACATAATGCAATTTTGTTCTATGGTTCTAATACATGAGTTTGTCTACCGTTCCCCCAAGCCTGGGTTTAGCTCCAGCCTCCACAGATGAGGGAAAACATTTGGCGCTTGACTCTATAGTTTTGGCTAACATTGCTCAGCATGATTTCTTCCATTTCTATCCATTTACCTTCAACAAATTCAATATCATTGTTTCTAATAGCTGAGTAGAACTCCATTGTATATATATATACACGAGAGCTTTTGGATCCATTCATCCAGTGAGGGGCATCTGGATTGGTTCCATAATTTAGCTATTGTAAATTGAGCTGCTATGAACATAGATTTTGCTGTGTTGCTGTAATGTGCTGATTCTAACTCTTCTGGGAAAATACCCAGAAGAGGGATAGCTGGGTCATATGTTGGATCCAACTCTAATAGTTTGAGGAGTCTCCACACTGCTTTCCAGAGTAGCTGTACCATTCTGCAATTCCACAAACAGTGTGCTAGTGTTCCTATATTGCACAAATTTATGCTCTTGCTAGTCTCACTGTTATTAGATCTAAAAATCCTTATCAAACAAAACATATTAGCAATAATCCATCTTTTTTTCCAAATAAAATTTTCCTTTTTGTCAATGTGATTTAAAAATGAATGTAAAAATTTTTGTCAGTAGAAAAGAAGCTAAAATAAAAATAATGTATTTTTGGGGGGAGGAGAAGTGAATATAATTTTAACTTTTTCACAAATCACTAAATTAAAGGTTATTACATTGCTGAAAACAGCATGTGGAATTTTGTATCCATTATTAAGTTCATTATTTTGTCCTTAGAATTATAGTATTTGAAAATATAGTACTGGTGCTGAAGAAGTGGCTTAGCCGTGGAGTATTTGGCTGGCATGAGTGAGGACCTGGGTTCAATCCTTAGTGCCACATACACAACTAAGTGAAGGAAAAACAAAAAAACAGATGAAAAATAAAATTTGACACCCTCTTTAAAAAATAAAAATATACAGCTGGAGAGGTGTCTCAGTGGTAAAGCATTTCCCTGACATGTACAAGGTACCACATTGTCTCCCTAGCACCACATACACAAATAAATAAAGGAAAAACAAAATGCAGATGTAAAAAGTTAAATCTCTCTCCTTCACTCTCTCTTTTAATGTATATATATAACTAAAACTTAAAAAATAGCATCACTCTTCGTAATTTTAGCTTATACTATAAATTTTAAGCTATGCTGTTCTTTTTCATTTTGATATACTTACTAAGTATAAACTCAGTAAAACTTTTGTCATAAAAATTGTAAAAAGACTTTGAAATGAACCTTTAGAGCATTGGATGTTTCCAATGGAAACCTTTAAGTGAACTAAAAGCATATCCTTCCATTTAATCTGGTTCCAAGGTATTTGTGCCATTATTTTCTTTGAACTATGTTACAGCTCTGTGTTGTAAATGACTGATAGTAATGGAAAGGATCTTGTCTACCGACTTGGAAAATAATTCTTCCCAGAGCAGGGCAATTTTGCTTTGTGCCCAGTGGCAATTAGCTGGTTTTTCATCTATTTGTAAATTAATTTCAGAATTCCTGATTGGCCTAAGTGTGGTGCTTTGAATTGTGCATTGAAATAATTGTAGCATTTCAGTAGACATCTTATTATGTACTAGTAAGCTTTTCATCACTGTGACCTAATATCTGAGAAAAACTACTTAAGAGGAAAGGTTTATTTCAGATCATGTTTTCAGTCCATGGTCAACTATCTACACTACTTTTAGGCCTCTAGAGAGACAGAAACATCATGGCAAAAGGGAATAGAAAAAGAAAGCTGTTCACTCCATAGCAATCAGAAAAGACAGAGAGAGCATAAGACCCTTTCAGGGCACACCCCAAGTGACCTACTTCTTCAAACTAGGCTCCACCCCTTACAGTTTGCAACACCGCCTAATAATGCATCAGGTTATGAATCTGTCAGTGGATTAATTCACTGAGAAGGTGGGAACCCTCACTATTCAATAACTTCTCCAAATCCCATATCTGAACAAAGCTGTGCTTAAATTGAAGATCCAGGAATTTAACTGAAGTGCATTACAGATCCAAATCATAACACCTTATCAACTAATGAATTCAAGAACACTTTTGTATTTGTATGAAACTTTTTATATCTGAGACATTATTTCATCTTTTGAAAACTGTATTTTAATAATGGTGTTATGTTCCAATGAATTCTAACAAAAGCAATATGCCAAAATTGAAGCTAAACATTCAAAGTCCGTAGATGTTCCTATGATGCTTAAATCAATATCATTATATTCAGAGAAATAATTATAAGTAAATTATATTAGCTTTTGCCCCATAAAGAGGTCCATGTCCTAATCTCTGGAACTTCTCATGGCAAATGGTATTTGGCAGATGGATTATGATTGAGTATGCTATCCTTGAATGTCCCATGCAATGAAAGCAAAAGTTTGATCTTAAAAGAGGAAGGTAAGAGGGTCAGAGTCAGAGTAGATGATGCACTGTGGAAGCATAAATAAGGAGGAGAAAACTTGTTCGGTGCTATACTACTCATTTTGAAACTGCAAAAATGAGCTACAGGTCAAGGAATATAGGCATACTAGGAGTCAGGAATGACAGCAAACAGGTTTTCCTCTGGAGCCTCCAGAAGGAGTACTGTTAACTAGCACCTTGGTTTTTAGCTTATAAGATCCATTTCATAATCCTGACCTCCAGAAATGTAATTAGAGTTGTAAAAATGTGATATTTGTGTTTGTGGTATGTTTTTAAAGCATCACGAAGAAACCAATATAAAGGACTAGAAAAAGCCTAATTCTATTCTATTTTATTTTATTTTTTATTAAATGAATATGGAGTTACAATTGAGGGGGAAACATTGTCAATCAAGAACAAACGTATATATACATAGTTTTCCAAGGCTAATGCCATGTCATGGATGCTCTGCTTGGGTTCCCCATATTTCTGTTTCCTCCAGAAGCTAATTCTATTTTAAAGCATCACTAAGAAACCAATATAAAGCACTAGAAATTAAAACAAAAGCCTAATTGTATGAGCATGAAAGTTATTAAAATAAAATGCATTAATTTACAAGCAACACTATTTGAATACTCTGACTTTTGAAAATGTTCACAAAGTACACACAATAAATTTGTTATTTATTAAGATTATAGAATTCAGTGTCTGGTTCATATCTATTCTAATTATTAAAATGTATTTGTACTTTTGATGGTTACTTTTATGTGTCAATTTCATTAATACCCATAGTTACATAATCAAATACTAATTAGATTTTTCCTGGAAAGGTATACTGTAGATGTGATTAGCATCTAAAATTAGTTAATTTTAAGTGCGGATGTCATCCAATCCATGGAAGGTCTGAAGAGCAGAAACAGGTTTCCTGGAGAAGAAATTCTGCCTCAAGACTGCAGTGCTAATTCCTTCCTGCCTGAGTGCTCAGACTGATGACTGTCCTTTGAGATTACAGACTCACCATCCATCAAGATGCCAAAATGGAGATAATCATCCAGTCTCTTATGAGTACAGTTACCTTTTCTGTCCCTGCCACATATTCCTCACTGAATGGTGTCAAAAATTATATTCTTTCAGATAGCTCTGAAAGAACAAAGTCAAATAATTCAGTGCTTGCTAATCAAATAATTCATTGCTAGTGATGTATATCCTGCCTGATCTTTCGTATTATATTCTGTACTTTCTTAAAAGGTGATTGGTTTCTCCTGGACACTTAATGAAACATCTAATACAATCCAGCTTGATTTATAAATTGTTTGAGATGATTAGTAATATATTTTTAACTAACAAAATGTATTGCTGTGTGCCAAAGGCTCATATACTGTATAATATTTTAGATAATTTCTAGAAATTTTAGTTGAAGAATAGAGCCTATAGATAGACATTTATCTATGACTATCAAAATATTATTTATACATGTCATAATGTCCAACATCAAGGAGTAGGATAAACTCATGATGATATAGCTATCTGATGGGGTATTCTGGAGCCAAGAAAACCAATTTACAGTAAAATATCTAATAATAATGTGGGTATATATTTATGAGAGTGCTAAGGTGTAACTTTAACTTTTAAAATTAAATATAAGTATTTTTCATGATAATTAATACATTTTAAATTAATATTATTTAAAAATAATAGTTAAAGAATACTATCTTAAATGTCAACCTTTTTATATCTGTAAATAGTAGAGATACTTTATTGTTATGTTTTTAACTATTAAGAAGCTTTTAAGGACAAAAGTATGAGTTTAATCTAAAAATAATTCATCAAAATATGATGGTTAGTACTATTTTGAGAAATGAATTGAATATTTACATAGAGGACAGACCTTCAGAATCTCTTTCATAGCCTGTAATAGCTAAATAACTTTCTGGGGAATAAATGTCTTCATGAACAAACCACTAGTAATTAAGTAAAATAATTGGAGTAGCTAAAAGTTCCTTAAGCCACATGTGGCATTTCTGTCTGCTCAGGATACTCTCACACTCCCTATCATGGTCCCTTCTTGTCTGGGTCACAGCAGATGGTTCAGGGACAGTACCTAATACAGTCCAAATAAATTTCTTATTGCCT
Source organism: Aplodontia rufa (assembly GCA_004027875.1). Lineage (NCBI taxonomy): Eukaryota > Metazoa > Chordata > Mammalia > Rodentia > Aplodontiidae > Aplodontia > Aplodontia rufa. The sequence goes on from PVKS010033239.1 coordinate 5,094, forward strand.
CTGAATAATATTCTATGTGAAGATTGTGTGCGTATGAGAGATTCAGTTTGAACTGACCTCTAAGAATACCAGTTCAGCACTGCCTGCTCAAGTTATTTCAGGATAATGAAGACCTCTGTAAGCTAGGAGAGAAAGAAGACAGCATGCCAGTACAAGCAGAGGCAAGAAGAGACAGAGAAATAAAGAATGTGCAGCTGAAACTGAAGCCCAGAGTTCTCAAGTGCGTGAGTACCTGTGGATCTGTGTTAGTGAGGTACCACAATATGTTCAGTGTATGTTTTTTATACACAGTTATAACAAGTACCACAGTTTATTTTAACATATACAATAAAAGTCAAGACCTATTCCATGACATTTCTTACCCAAAGCAATAATCATTGCAAATTGCATATTAAATAAAAATATAATTGATTAGCATATACCAAATTTTTCTTCGTTTTTATTTTACAACATTGGGAATGTATGGCATGGTAATGTACGTTGGTTAATTTGTTAGTGAACAATCAGAAATATGATGGCTTGCAGCTGGAGCAGTGGCTCAGCAGTTAAGACACCTGCCTGGCATGTGCAAGGATGGAAGTTCAAACCCCAGCACCAGTTACACAACAAAGTGTCAGAGCAAGAAAAACCACATGAAAAACTAAATAAAATTGATTCCCTTCCCACTTTCCCTCTCTCTCTAAAAAAAAAAAAAAAGAAAAGAATAAGATATCTTTGTTTGTTTTGATTTAATTAGATAACAGCAGCTGTAAATCTGTGTACTTCACTAAAATTAACAATGTTTAACATAATAATTTTAAAAGAACATAAAATAGTTCTAAATAATAAACAAGTAAGCTTGCATTCTACTATACCAGACCCCCTTTAGGATATTTTAGGATTTCATTATGAGCATTTCCAAAGAATAATTTGCATTTGTGTTAGAGTCTCAAATTATCTGAAGAGATGGTTTGGAAAGGATGTGTTTTGAAAAAACAAAAAGGCTCCAAACCTCAAAACTCAATAAGTAAGAAATGGAAGATGGAGAACAAACCACCTCACATTACTGCATGGTGAAAAGGCAACATCTGAACACATCATATTCCACCTTTATCTGGGCCATGCCTTATTATGGTGCTTCTGGGTTCTCTCAAACCCATGGACACTTTATAAGGAGGTTCCTTAGTTTATTGAAGGAAAGATTAGCATTCACAAATACCTTTCCTTTTGGATTCATTTTAAGGGTTGCAGCTCCTAAATATGCCAAGTGTACTCCTGAAGCCTCGTTGATAACCAGATTTTCTCATTAAATGCACAGAAATAAAGCCGCCCATGTATATTGTGTAAGGCATGGTATCAAGGAACTAGATCAGAAGCTGAATAATAGGTAACAGGTGGGGTAAGGGGAGAATTAGTTCAAATGAAGTCTGCAGCAGGTACAGGGACTAAAAGGCAAGAGGGCTTTGTTTATGTAGAATCTGACAAAGCTTAAAAACATGCACGGGACAGGAAGACGCACACATCCACGATGACTTGCTTAGGACTGAGTGTGAATGTGGAACTGAGACGAACCCTACAGCATGGACCTCCGCTTTTTGCTCTCCATCCTGTTGAGAAAGCTTCCATCTATTTCCAGCTTGTGAGAGTTTTAACACGAATGTCAAATTTTAATCACCTTAACTACTTAAAACAACCACATTATTTTTCTCTGAATTTTTTTTTTACAAAGAGGGACAGTGAAAAGAGAGAGAGAGAGAGGAGAGAGAGAGGGAGAAACAATTTTTATTTAGTTTTTCATGTGGCTTTCCTTGCACCAAGACTTGGTTGTGTACCTGGTGCTGGGGTTTGAACTCGCATACTCATGCATGCCAGGCAAGCACCATAACTTCCGAGTCAACAATCCAGCCTTTCTCTGATTATTTTAATGTATTGAATAGCATATGTTAAGTTTTGAATGTTAAAACAATTTTAAATTCCTGAGATAAATGTTGGTAATGTTGTGGTTTTATGTTTCTGAAGGGCTGGGGATATGGCTCAGTGGTTGACCACCCCAAGGTTCAATCCTTGGTACCAGTAATGATAATGATAATATTAATTAATTAATTAAATGAAATAAATTATCTAGACTCATAAAAAGACTTCACATTTTCCGATTTCAAATAAGATATAATATAAATCAGATTGACTATTTCTTCTTGTACTAGTTTTAATAAATTGCATTTTCACAGAATCTGTCCATAAGCTGTGAAACATTATAAAATTATTCCATATTTTTAATATTTTTATTATTAGCAGTGATGCCCTTTATTAACTTATATTGATAATTTTAAATTTCTATCAATAAAAATGTTTAGCAATTTTCTTAATATTTCTACTTTTGGCTTATGATCTTGTTTTTTTTTGCACTGTGCATGACATTAGATGTTTCTATATATTTGCGTATGTTGTATTTTCATTTTCATTCAGTTCAAAATATTTTAAAATATTTCTTATCTAATTTTCTTTTACCTTTGTGTTATTTGATATTTTGCTGCCTACTTTCTAAATATTTATAGGTATTTCAGTTGTCATTTTTGTTAATTATACCACTATTCTATTGTGTTAAGAAACTGTTCTCTGGAGAATGGAGCGGTGGCTCAGAGTTTGCGGTGCTTGCCTGGCATGCACGAGTACGCGACTTCAAACCCCAGCACCAGGTACACAACCAAGTCTCGGTGCAAGGAAAGCCACATGAAAAACTAAATAAAAATTGTTTCTCTCTCTCTCTATCCTTCTCTCTCTCTCTCACTGTCCCTCTCTCTTAAAAATATATTACAAAAAAAGAGACTGCTCTCTGGATGATCTCAAAGAGTAATGTTTGTTCTTGGTAACTCTTACTTTGACTCAGTATTTGGTACATTTTACTGAATATTTAGTACACATTTGAAAAAAATGTGTGCTTTTCTGGTTTGGGATGCAGTGTATTATAATGTCTATTAAGTCAAGCAGGTTAGCTAAATTTTTGCTCACTTCATTCAGTAATTACTGAGACAGGACTCATACTCTCCAAGAAAAGTTGCAGATTTCTCTATTTTTGTAGTTCTTTCAGTGTTTCCTTAATACATTTGGAAACTATTTTTATAGGGAATGTAAACTTTGGAATATTATACATTATTGATAAATTTACTCTTTTATCTTTATATAATATTTATTTTTGGAAGCATTTCTCATATAGTCTTCTTCAACATTATTATAATATTCAAATCTCATTATTATTATCAGCATTTTCATACATTTAATTTATCCATTTTATCTTTATAAAGTGGATGCTTAAAACATTAATCTGCCTGCCTTACTTTTATTCATCCTGAAATTTAGATATTTTAAATAAAATAAAGTCAAGGCAATTATTTGATATGCTTGAGTTTACTAATATACCTATCCATATATTATACTAATATACCTATCCATATATATTAGTAAATACGAATATTTACTAATACACCTATCCATTATTTTCTCCTGTGCCATCATATCTAATTATTTCTGATTCTATTTTTATTTATTGATTTTTCCTCCCAGTTGTATGTCCCTACTTTTTATGAATAGTCAACAAGTTTGATTGTATATGGATGAACACAGTTGTGTATGCTGCACTGTTAAGTGTTTGGGTTTCATTGTCTTCATAGAAAGCTGAGCTTTCTTCTAGAAGGCAATTAATTTGCTTGTGGATCAGCTGAGTCTCTGAGGCTTGCTTTAAGTTTGCTTATGGTGAGTCTTAGCAATTTTTACCTAAGGATAAATTAGACCTACTCTTAGAGCACAGACTTTCTGAGATCACTACTTGTTGCTCTGAGTTGTCTGTGGAGTCTATCTGCTCTAGAAGGTTAATGTTAGACATTTCCCAGTCATGCAAGCTCAGATTGTTGTGAAGCTTCCAGTTCCACAAAAGTAGTTTATTTTTATTTACCAGGCCTCTGGAAGTCTATCCCTGTGCATGTACAATATACTATTCAGTAAAATACTCCAGGAAATTTTACGTAGTTTTGAGCTTCATCTCTGCATAACTTCCATTTATTTGTTACCCTGCCAACCAAATTCTAGCTGCCCAGTAGCTGTTATCTCCTTGTCTCCCCAGCAGAAAGATCACTGTGCACTGTCTGCTACCCCTCATATTGTATCTGGAAAGTAAATTCATGCAGAAGGCCAGGGGAAAACATGGCTGTATGCATGTGCTTATCTTCTCTAGGAGAGAAATACTCCACCTTACCCTTTTTTTTTGTTCTAGTCAAACTTCATATTATCCGAGATACAAATTCATTTCATAGACCAAAAATGTAGAAATCTTAATATGCCTTTCAAAGTAATACTTTTACAGCTTAACCTATTTAATTTAAAAAAAATAAATTACTAAATTATGCCCAAAAGTTACAACACAAACAAAAATTTTTTTGTGATATAAATTTCTATGGAAAAATATTAAAGAAAATACAGGGGATAACAAGTCAAAAATTTCCAGGTAATAGTTTTACCTGAGCGGTTGGGTTTTTTCTCTTTAAAATAGTTGATGTGGTTTTCAATGATTTGAGTATGTCTTTTTAAGGGTTCATTTTTTAAATTCAATCCCCATTGTGAAGTACTGAATATGGAGAATTAGTCTGAATATGGTGTTTTTGAAGTGACTTTTAGGTGGTGATTAGGAGTAGACAAAGTTATTAGAATGGAGCCCTATGTTTGAATACTTATGTCTACATAAGGAGGGAGGGAGATAGAGAGAAAGAGAATACACAATACCATGTGTCTTGACATGGCTCTTAGAACAGCAAGAAAGCCATCACCAAATATAGGCCCTTGAACTTCCAGAATTATGAACTAAACCTGTTTTCTTCATGAAGTAATCAGTTTCAGGTATTTCGTTATAGTCATTGAAAATTGATTAATGCAGATGGTGAGCACACAGTTTTTTATTGTGTAATAATTTCTATACTTGTCTTGTTTCGTAAAGAGTCCTTTGTTCCCATCACTCAAGCAAATTAAAGATGAGAAGTAAGACATAAACTTCACAATAACCCAAATTAATATTAATGGTAGTCAAATTATTCAATTAATTCTTTCAGTATACATTAGAAATGGACATGAGGCAGAGAATTTCTTTTCCTTCAGTAAAATCTTGTAATCTTCATACTTATGTTCCCAAGTGTGGTATGATAGAAAGAGGTCTGGGTTAGTAGACAAAGAAAATGGCATTTAACCCTAAAACTTACTCCTAATTTCATTTAGGTTGGATTACCTGGTCTTTAGCCCAGTTCTAGAAAAACAATCAAGCTTGATCTTAAAAAATAAGGGAATGTATCATCATAAGTATATTTTATTAAATACACTTTATTCTGGGGCTGGAGCGGTTGCTCAGTTGTTATAGCTCTTGCCTTGGCATGCGTGAGTACACAGGTTTGAATCCCAGCATCATGTGCACAACGAAGTGTTGGAGCAACAAAAGCCACATGAAAAACTAAATAAAAAAAAATTGATCCTATCTTTCCCTCTCTCTGTCTCTCTCTCTTTTAAAAAAAGTACTTTATGCAATAAAAAGTAAAACATACCTATATGGAAAAATGAGGAGTATAACAGTACAATGGTTGTGTTATATTATGTAGGATGTTATATTACATAGTATTTTTTATTATGGTATTTTTATAATTGTTCATAAATTTATTACATTAAGAAAAGTAAATACTTTATAGTATTTAAATGAGACATTATTTTGGTGCTTCTAATGATGAACTAAACAAGCTATGACTTTCTTAAGTTTTGCTAACAACATTTTTGCTCTATGTTGTTATTTTAGAATCTGTATAAGTATTTATAAGGGTTTTGTGGGTTCAAAGTACATATGAACGATCATTAAGAACAAGTTATACTTTCAGCTATGATGGACAACATTAGGGATTAGCAGGGTGTAATAGAAAATCAGTAAAGGAAACACCTGTGAACCCAGATAAACTTATCTTTTGACTTGTCAACATTACCTATGTAAAGAAAATATTTATTTGCTCCATTCTGATCATTCATTATAGACATACAAGACTGGAATTAGTGACAATCCTAAAGAAGAGTGGTGAAACCTACCCGTAGAGACTGTTTTATTGCACTGTATCAACCAAAGAAGAATAACTGAGTCACCTGCAAAAGCTGGAACATTGTGATCTTTGTGGCCAGCTATGCAGTCATAGATTTGGGTGGCAACTATGAGATGTGTGTTAATCCAGAAGAAAGACAGCTATTTGAGCTCTCACATTGGATTTGGAAGATCCTCTGACTCATCAATTCTTTGGCAATATATCTTTGAAAAAAAGTGTGTAGCTAAACATAAGACAATATTTTCATTAGAATAATTGCCTAGTGAACTGAGACAGTTGAAAACCAGGGTATATGGTCTCAATACTGTTCTCCACTCCAACTGAAGGGGAATCCTTTATAATTTGATAAGTAGAATAAAATTTCAAAAGGAACATGCACTGTAACTCATGTCATAACTGTTGGTCAATAGTAATTATTGGAAGCTTTGTGTAATTGTAAAAATCATATTTTTTTCAAAATCGTGTCCTTTGGTAAATTGCATTGGAGCATTTTATACTGCTAATTATGTCTCCTTTAACTATCCTCCAAAGCAATCTGCTCACTAAAGTTTTCTTTATCCCAGGACTTTCCTGATCCTTCAACAAAGTGGTTATATAATTGAACTTATTGTTATAATACTTTTTCTCCCATGCCTTCTCATTTCATGTATTTCCTGTTATATAGTAACCTTAGAAAGTATCTTACAAATGAAAAACATGTGCATTTTTATTTTTTATTTGATCCCATCAAACTAAATGTTGAAATAAACAGCATAAATCTAATGATGAAATATCATTAGATCAATGACACAGATTAGTCTCATTTACTCTTAAAATATGTATGCACGTAATAAAATATTAATAGCAAGAATACCTTATTTGACCCACTACACTGATAGAAGTGGAATGATAACATATTATTTTTTACCCAGCACTTTATATATGTTGACCTTTATGTTCACTGTCCTCATATTTCAGCTTCAGATCCGAATGTTCAAAATAGGCAATTTATGTCTACAAATGCACTCTATCACCACATAAATAGATAGTTTTACCTTCATCCAGTCATCCTTGAAATATGTACTCAATTGTGGAAGTAGGACTTTTCTTTAAAATGAAGACTGTTTTAGGTTTTTGTTTTAAGTTTATAACCTGTTCCTTAGTCCAGGGGCACTGTGGTTTGATGTTGTTGTTTCTATTCTTTAGAATTTAGTTGCTTGTGGACTTTACATGTACTCTCTCATTTTTTGTTTTTTTCTTTTTTTTTAACTTTCATGATGAATACGTTCCTGAGTGAATTTAAAGCAATAAAACATTGCTAATGATGGCAGATTATTGATGCCAGTCAGTAAGAAATACTTTGTGTGTGTTCCTGTTTAAAAAAATATGAAAGAATGTTATATAACTCAATGTAAATTTCCTATATTAAGCTACTTAAACATATGTTTTTACTCTGAAGCATAAATAGGCTCTTTAACTAGTATAAATATTTAGGATCATAGTGAAGAGTTTGAGGTCTGATTATTTTTTAATATTCATATGCTAAGAGGCCTTTGTCTTGTTGTTAAATGTTCTAAATTGAAAGTCATGAATACATGCACCTGATTGTAGGCACAATGGCAAATGATCTTCCTTCTTCCTTCTTATATCAAATATCCCATAAATACAAAAGTAAGAGAAAGCTTAAGTCAGAACATTAAAAATCGCATTATAGATCTTTATCTTAATATCTTTGCTATTTGCCTTTGTCTGACAAGTACAATTTAATTTTGTCACAACATTTCAGGACTCTCATTTTTTCTTCCACACACACAAAAAAATTGAATTTCTGAACTATCATTTTGGGTGTCTAGCACTAGAAACACATTTTTTTAATGCAAAATGTTTAGTTTTTCAACTTCTGAGATTTCACTGATGACTGCACTGATCATTATGTCTAGTTAACAGTATACGTCTTAGTTTGTGAGCTAGTCTTGACTAATAGGCATCAAGTACTCAGGTAAAAAATGCAGATGATTTGACCAGTCTGTACTACTTACTCTCTTTTAGATTTCCAGCCTATTCCAGAGACACTACCAAACTGAAAATTCATCTCCCATAATCCCTTACAGTTGAGATTATTGAGAAATATTACTTCAACTAGATGTGTTCTTACCAGAATTTGAAGTTAGTTAAGATATTTGTCAGCATCTTTTGCTACATTCTGTTGTCTAGCAGGTATTTGATTAGATAAGATAATGGTGCATGAAAATCACCTAGTTCCAACCATGATTATAGTATCACAGCCTTGAAATTAAATTATGGTACATTCTTCCAAAATAATCATATTATTTTTCTTATTTTCATGTCAAAAAGTAACTTTGATAAGTCCCCTATAAATGTGCAGCCAGTGTTATTCTGTAGGTCGTATTCTTTCCAAATAGTAAGACATGAATTCATTGAAGCTGTGGTTTTCAATCTTATCTGAGGTTACAGTGTCATTGCCATATGGGACACTGAATGAAGGTTGCTCAGAATGTAATAACCATCCTGATGATACTTACCCTAATTTTTCTAGGGTGGTTTTCTAACCTCAATACCATTAGAACACATGTTTGCACAATATTGGAAGTCATAGAGTTTGGGATATTATCTGCTAAGTTGTCATCAGAGTCACCATGTTCATAGTTTAATATTTACTGCTCTTTATTTTTTTATTTTATTTTTAGTTTTGTTAAAACTAGAAAAATAAAGATAAAACTTTGAGAGGGAAAACTGCTTTACTAATATATGTTAGCTAAAGACTTGGGAAAGGTCTCCTGTACTATGGTGGTGAATGGGGCAAATCTAACAAGAAACTGTTGCATGCTTCAGAGAGAAACATTTGACCTTTGGTTTTCTGAGTCTGGTTTATTTCACTAAGTATGTTATTCTCTCTCTCCATCCATCCATTTACTTGCAAATGCCATAATTTCATTCTTCTTTATGGCTGACTACAACTCTGTTGTGTGTATATGCCACATTTTCTTCATCCATTTATCTGTTGATGTGTTTCTGGGCTAGTTTCATAATTGTGAATTGTACTGCTATAAACACTGTAGTGGCTATATCACTATATACGTTGATCTTAGATCTTTTGGAGATCTAAGTGGTTCCACTACTAGTTTTTTGAGGAATCTCCATACTGGTTTCCAGAGTGGGTATATATACTAATCTGCAGTCCCACCAACAAAGTATGAGTATACATATTTTCCCCATATTCTTGCCAGAATTTATTATTTGTGTTCTTGATAATTGCCATTCTGATTGGAGTAGATCTTAATGTCATTTTAATTTGCATTTTGGTGGGAAAGGTTTCAGCTGGCAACAGCTCCAGGTATAATGCAAATTCATCTAGTCTATGTTTTAAAGCATTCTTACTGGCATGCATCGTGGAGGCACCTTCCCAAGTTCATAAAGTATGTAATTAGGACTGGTTACCCAAATGTCTTTAAGAGACTTTTTGTTTAGGTTTTGAAATGTTGACAAAAGAATCCATTCTGGGTATTTTAAGCAGAAAGAGAGGTACTAAAGATTGTTTGGTGGCTTATAGAATCCTTGGAGGAATTGGAGGTGGGTGAGGTTGCTAGATGCAATCCAGAAAAGGCAGCCAAGGGAAACTCTTAACTGCAAAACTCTTCTGGGAGAAGCCCTAAAACACTTGCTGATGCCATTTGGCACCTACAGCAACAGGAACCAGATGCTAGACTCCCTGCCAGGATCATCTCAGAAGAATGGAAAGCCTCCTCCTAAGTGTTTACACAATGAGCCATCTGCTCCTGCAGCCTCAAGTTGTATGTTTTGTACTAATTCTCTTCCACAGTTTCACCTGGAAGGTTCAAGATGCTAGAATCCTGGCTGCAAATTTTTAAACACTGCTATTTGGAAAGGTGTCCTGAAAGGGTATTGGAATTCACAATATTTTCTGGAGAATTTTAGTCTATGTCAAGTTTTCTGCTCATGAAGAGAAATCTAAGGAGGGAGAATATAATCAAAGTCATCCAAATACCTAAATGTTCTAAATACTTCCAGAGGTAATAAGCATATAGCTGCATAATCTGATAAATCATCAAAGCTCAAAGAGGTTTGAGTTTTAATTTTAAAGCTTAATGGTTATTAAGTTATATTGAATAGAGCAATTTATGTGAAGATGTATTTTTTTTAAAGAGAGAGAGAGTGAGAAAGAGAAAGAGAGAAACAATTTTATTTAGTTTTTCATGCGGCTTTCATTGTTCTGATTTCATTGTATATGTGGTGCTGGGATTTTAACTCACATACTTGCACATGCCAGGCAAGTGCCATAGTGGCTGAGCCATCCCTCAAGCCCCAAGATGTAGTATTTTGTAAATTGAGACGTTAAAATTTTCAGGTTAAGGGCTGGAGAGGTGGCTCAGTGGTAGAGTGATTGCCTGGCATGTGCAAGGACCAGGCTTGATCCCTAGAACCACATGCATGACTAAGTGGAGGAAAAACAAAAACCAGATGAAATAATACATCCTTCTCTCTCTCTCTCTCTCTCTCTTTCCTCCTCTCTCTTAAAAAATTCTTTTTTCAGGTTAATAAGTATAAAATGGCTGAAAATATAAATAGTGCAAATGTCAGGAAAAAGCATAAAAAGTAGAGATTATTTTTAATTGTTTTATTTAAAGTCATAAATCAGAATAGAGATTATTTAAATCCAGTATATTAGTATTTTTTTCTGGCAATATCCTATTTTGCTTTAATTTTGTAACTTTCAATCTGCTCTCTTTTTGCCTTTCATTTGTAAATTTTGAAAGCTTTATTAAATAAAATACTCAAAAGACCCATATCTACGAAATCCAAGTGGGACTTTTGATAAACTATGAAGGAATGTTGAAAAGTAGAAGGAATGCAGCTACACCCTAGAAAACAACTTCACACTGTAGAAATGACCTTTAGTTTATATAGAGAATTTCATAAAGATGAGTAATATGCTTTTTCTCACTTGGTTGTGATTATCTTTTCCCTTGCTGGACAATTCCAGCATAAACCAACAAAAAAATAATTTATCAAGCATTGATAGTGCACAGCACACTATGCTAGATGCTGTGAGGAATTTTAGAAGAATTCATGTGTAATTTTCCCAAAATTTTAATCACATCCTTAAGTACTGGGTCATAATAAATTCTAGAGTATATATTTATATTTGGCATTCAAAAACCATAAAATAATTGGAACATTGTAAAGCTTTTGTATTCACATATAGCCCATTATTATCAGATCCTATTTTATTGATGATGTATAAAAACTTTAAAAAATTTTTCCAAAGTTATTATGTTAAGGAAAGCTTCTTCCAATGTATAATGCCTTTTGTCAAAACAAATGCATAAATTAGTCCACACACAATAAGAATTTTAATCTCTAAATCTAATTCCAAGTTCAATCTTGTTTGTGTTCATAAAATACATTTAATTTCCCATTTATAATCTAATTTGTCCTCTTTTTAACCTTTAAAAATGGTATTTGTAACTATTAGATAAGCAGACAATTTGTTTTTTCAAATAAATAACATATTTCAAGTCAAATATTTAGCATGGTCAAAAACCACAGTTAAACTATTTTCTTGTGAAATTATACCTAAAACTATGATACCAATTTTTAATAATCAAAATAAATACTATTGTAGATCAGAATATGGGTTCAACAGTCCTTGAGTCTTTTGTTATGGATTGTGCTTCCAGAAAGATTTATCTTCAAGATAAACTAATGATGCTCGAACTTAATGCATATTAGATACATCTGAGAATCTTTGAGCACCTAGAAATTCTGACTGAACTAATTTCAAAAGTAGCCTGGACTTCAGTATATTTTCCAGAGTTAAATGATTGTACAGCTATAACAGAAACATGGTATGCCGGACATACTTTCAACAGGATGTTGTGAACATAGAACCTAATATATTGTGCCTATGGTAATAAACTATTTCACTTATCTGTGAAGGCATCTAAGCAGATCCTTTTATTTTTTCCCCAGAGCTGGGTACTGAACCCAGGGCCTCTTGCATGATACACAGGCATTCTACTTTGTAAGTACAGACCTTACCAATGAGCTACATGCCCAGACCTCACCAGTTCTTGAAGCTTCGAATTTTCCATCTGCACTTATTTTCTGTATTTGTCAGATAAAATTTTAAAAAAAATACTCTAACTATTTATATGACCTGAGATCATGTTATTTAATTTCTGTGTTTTTCAATCAAGTGGTTGCTGTATTTGATGTGTAAGTGCATTTAGATTTTTATAAAATATTGTTAACATTCTGTGTGGATATATAGTTAATCAGCACCCCCAAAATATTCTATACTCCTTCTAGTAGCTTTTTACATTTAGATGTTGGACAACTATAGACTGTACTTCCCAGACCTTACTGGAATTGGGGTCCAGATAAGATTTAGGTTCAGGTAATAAGCTATGCTTTGCTTGATGTTTGGAAGGTGGACAGGAACAGATTCCAAGCTTTTGATGTAGTTGCCATTTTTACTGGTAAGTACAGATATGTAGGTATTTGCTTGTCTAAAGCAAATAGCATTGGTTTGAGTATTCAGTTTTGTGTATTGGGGTTGTGAAAAGGCAAGGTCTAAGACATTCACTTTGCCAGTGTGGATAACAAAGAAGGTATAGTTATGTGCATGGCGGCCTTATAGTCAGGGTTTCCTTATAATAAACATAGCAGTCTGTCATGTTCCTGGTCCTGGCAGTGAGGATGATTCTGAATATGCTACCATTCTGACAGTAAACTGGCACTGGCTCCCTTGGTGGCCTAAATGAGTGGTGTGTCTTTGGAAGTCATGCTTAGAAGGCCTGAAATAGATGCAAATTTTTTCTCAAATGTCCTAAACAGGAATAAAATGCTTTATTTTCCTTAACCTTAAACTTCCTTTATTTCTTTGTATTTTTGCTGAGTTACTCCAAGCTAAAATTAATGTATATTCCTATTTTGATTATACTGCATAATTTATTAAACTATAGGGTAATGCTTCCCACCACTAATGGATTAGGCCAGGATGAGTGATGTAAGAGGGAAAATTAGACCAAAGTCATTCTTTGGAGAATAGATTATTGTTGTTCTTTTGACCTGCCTTTGATCATAACCTAACTTTTACATAAATTGTTCTAGGGGTTTTATCAATAGTCCATGCTGCAAACACTGTGATAGTTAACTACTGTTGAAATCCAAAGCACTTTTGACATGGAACTCAGTTTTTAACTCTAGATTTGATTAATCAGACCAGGTGTCTGCTAAGATATTTCAACAGAAAAGATCCCCAAAGAAGCAGTTAGAAATAGAGAACAACGATTATGGGTAAGTTGACTGGCACTAATTGGCCAGTACTTGAGCTCCAGGTACTAAGCTAGGGATGAAGCAGGATATCGCTGCCAGAAAGACCTGATGGTGGGATGCTAGAGTCAGGAAATAAAAATACAGACTGCATAGTTACATTTAGCCTTCAGGTAAATAACAATAATGTATGCTACAGTTGACCCTTGTGTGGATTATGGTGTTGACCTCCATGTAGTCAAAATCAGTTTATAATATGATTCTCCCGCAACTCAGCTACTAATATCCTGCTGTTGACCAGAATCTTTATTGCTAACATAACCTGTCAATTAACACATATTTTGTATGTTAAATATAATATATATGATGAAAATGCAAAGGACTTACAAGATATCACTTTTTACTACTACACAGTTTACTAGGGAAACAACTACTCACGTTGAGATGATCAGCAGTAATTCTTGGCCTCACATGCTGTCAGAAATGGGTACTCGCAACATAGAAGCACATTACAATAGCAAAAGGGTATGGAGTGGTGGCTAAGAAATTACTACAGTGGGACAGTGTGTACTATAGTTAATTTTAAGTAGTTAAGATTTAATGCTGCATTTTATATTTGTTCACATTTCCCTAGACTACAAACGGCACTGTGATGATATATGGGTATTTATAATAAAATTTAGATAAATTTTAACTTTTTTCATAGTAGATGTTTTCATGCTTTATGGTCGTAAATGATCAGAGTATTATCTATGTATATTTTTTATATTCATGACATACCTTTTTCTTTTTTCCCCACGTTTCTAGGCAATGCAAGTTTTAGAATTGTCACAGATCTCAAAAAAATCTGTATATAATTGAACCAGTGCAGAGCAAAAAATATGTTGTTCAAAGGTCAACTGTATAAGTGACATTTGAAGTGCATCCATGGGAAATAATTACACTAAAAAATCCATCGTTTATCTAAATTCAAGTTTAACTGGATGTGCATTATATCTGACAACTTCACCTTGCAAAAAAATAAACTATAAGGACCAGAGTCAGATTCCATGTTTCATCTCTGAAGGAAGTAAAGCATGGTTGCAGTTCCATTGAAAATGTAAAGACCCATCAGATTTTCAAAACAGAGGCTAATTATCTTGAAGATAGTCTTTAAATGGTCATGTTTTCTCATGCAGGATAAAAGAACCTATATACTAAAACTAGACTTTGCCTTATAAGGAATGGAGGACCCTAGCATGATGGTATTCCATTGGGTTTCATATTCCCTATTTAACCTTGGCTAAAAGTAATATTAATTTAAAAACTTAGCACCAAAATAAAACTTATGAAATTGAAAGTGTGTTCATTAGTAAAATTTGGACATGAATAAAAGCAGGGAGCCAGTCTGCTCATGGCATTTGGAAGTTTCTGGATCTTAACTACTTGCCTGGATTTTTTTCTGTTGCCCTTAGTGGGCTCCATTTTCTCTGTGTAACCTGGATACCTACTGTTCCTTGCCTGTTCTGTTTTATTTTCACTCTGCCTTGCTGAGTCTCATCCTGAATTTTAAACTTTCCTACTTGTAATTATCAGCTGCCTATCATCTACACTCTATCTGTGAAATCAAAGCCCATTATAAGCATAAAATATCCATTTCCTAAAATTGAACTATTTTTGCCATTTTCAACCCAAAAGTTCATCTAGCATATTACCACTGCCCTTCGATCACATATAGAGCTTTGAAAGATTCTGGGTAATATTCTTTCTGAACTACATTTAAGAATATTTGGCATTGGGGCTTCATTTTTCACTTCATCTTATGTATCATTTATAAGATTTCAGAATAAAACTATGACAAATCAGACTATTGTGAACCACAGACCGTAGGGTGTTTGCTACCTTCATACTTCTCTGGGCATACCATTGCTTTGATTGTGGCCATTGTCCTCCATTAATCTCTGATTCAGCATTCAAAATTATTTTAAAGCATTGGAGATTTGTTAAATTTTTTGAAAGCCTAAATGGATTTCCTCATTCCTCATAATAATCTCTCTTTAAAAAATGAGATCTGTTATTCAAATTAGTCTGAATCAAGAAAAAAGAAATAGGAGTTCTATTTCCCTGTAATATCCATGAAGGCTAGAATTTTTTGCCTTTGCAATAATAAGTTGAAAATATGTTTCTTTTGAATGAAATATTTATATGGAAAATGGATATGGCACTAAAAAGTCTAAGCTGTTTTTAGATCTTGAATTACTCTCTAATAATTCCAATCATCTATCATCAGCTTATACCTCCCTTCTCACTTCAAGATTCATATAGAAGGTTTTTGGACATCTTCTTTTAGATTTTAACCTCTTAGACATTTGGCTAAGATCAAGTGTGGATTATAACAAGTACCTCATATATGATATGCCTAATATTCAATTCTTCATAAGTTATCATTTCAATTTGCTCAAAGCTAAAACGTAAGAAATAGATTTTCTTCTTCCAAAATCTCACCTATAATCATGACCTCTTACTTGTTCATTTTCAAAGAATTTATCATATCTTCCAACATCATTCTGTGTCTGCTGTGAGCCCAGCTTGGGTCATTTTCCATCCCTTTCTTATCCCCTTCAATCTATTCTACATATTATTGTGTTAGGCAATATTTTATCACTGTGACAAAATGCCTGACCCAAGCAACTCAGAAAATGAAAAGTATATTCTGAGATCACAGTTTCAGTTCATTATTTGCCAATTCCATTGCTTTGGGTCTGTGGCAGAACATCATGACAGGAGCACATTGCAGAGGAAAGCTTCTGAGCTCATAGCACTCAGGAAGGGGAGGGAGGGAGGGAGGGGGAGGGAGAGAGAGAGACTTGGCTTACCTCCTTACAATTACCATGCAGTATCCACTCAGCTATCAGTGTATTAATCCAGCAAGTGAATTAGTCCACTGATGAGGTCAGAGCTCTAATCATTACTTAAAAGCCCCGCCTTTGAACCTGCTGCACTGGGCACAAAACATGAATGATGGCAATTATCCTTAATATTAAAAAAATAAGTTCATGGTAACTCACCTCCTTTACCACAAAGGTTTCATTGACTTTCATTTCATTTAAACACCTTATCAAAACTGTACATGACTCCCTCTGGTCTCTCATCCATTGTCAACATACACTATTTTATGTCTGTTTGCTCACACTGTTTCAGCAACATTCTTTCTAGCCTTGAAACATGTGAATCCTCTTTCTACCTACCAGCTTTCAAACCTGGTGTCCTTTAACCACATCTTTGCATGGCTTGCTGACTTATTTTTCATATCTTAAAACATATACACATCCTTAAAAATGTTAACTTTGGTTACACTTTTTTTCATCACCATTTGTTGGATCCAATTGCTTGAACTAAAAAGGAGGGAGTTCTGAGCCCTAAGGC
>PVKS010033240.1:0-21880 GCA_004027875.1 Aplodontia rufa
TAGTAAATTGTGCTGCTATGAACATAGATATTGCTGTGTCACTGTAATGTGCTGATTCTAAGTCCCCTGGAAAGATACCCAGGAGTGGAATAGCAGGGTCATATGGTGGACTCATCCCTAATTTTTTAAGGATTCTCCATATTGCTTTCCAGAGGGGCTGTACCAGTCTGCAGCTCCACCAACAGTGTGTTAGTGTGCCCATCTCTCCACAGCCCCTCCAGCATTTTTAATGGGAAAAATGTATAGCACTGAATATCTACATTAAAAACCAGGAGAGATCTCAAATAAATAGCTTATGCTCCTCAAATCCCTGCAAAAAGAAGAACAATCAAACACAATGCCAGCAGGAGACAGGAAATAATCAATATTAGAGCTGAAATCAATGAAACAAACAAATTAAAAAACCTAATAAAAATGATTGATGAAACAAAGAGCTGGTTCTTTGAAAGAATAAATAAAATTGAGAAACCCCTTAGGTAATCTCACTAAAAGAAGGAAGGAATTAAAGTAAATCAACAAAATCACCATACTATGAAGCTGTAGTTGAAAAAAATAGCAAGGTATTAGAATCAAAATAGGAATGAAGACCAATGAAATAAAATAGAAAACTGTGAGACAAGCCCACAAATCTTTAAACATATGATATTAGACATAAGGGGTCAAAATATAACATGTAGGAGAGACAGCCTATTCAAAAAATGGTGCTGGACAAACTGGACAGGCTTTTGCAAGAAGTTGAAATTAGATCCTTATCTCTCGCCTTGCACAAAAATAAAATAAAAATAGATTAAGAAATTATACATTAAATCAGCTACCATACAACTGCTAGAAGAAAAGTTAGAACCAACACTCTAGCATTTGGGAGTAGGCAACAACTTCCTGAACAAGAGTCTCAAAGCAAAAGAATTAAAGTCAAGAATTAATGAGTGGGATGCCATTAAATTAAAGTTTTTGCTCAGCCAAGGAACTGATCAAAACTGTCAAGAAAGAACCCACAGAATGGGAGATAATCATGGCCTATGATTCCTCCTATAGGAGAATAACATCCAAAATTTACAAATACTCAAAAAACTGGATATCAAAAATACAAACAATCTAATCAATAAATGGGCCAAGGAGTTAAACAGAAATTTCTCAACACAGGAAATTGAGCAAGATAATGAATACATGAGAAAGTGTTCTAAATCACTAGTAATCAGAAAAATGAAAATCATAACTACATTAAAATTTTACCTCACTCCAGTCAGATTGGCAAAGATGATGAATATAAACAATAACAGATGCTGGAGGGGTTGCAGGGAGATAGGAACACTAGCACACTGTTGATGGGACTGCCAACTGGTACAACCACTCTGGAAAGCAGTGTGGAGAATCCTCCAAAAACTAAGGATGGATCCACTGTACAATCCAGCTATCCCTCCACTGGGTATTTTCCAAGAGGAGTTAAAATCAACACATCACAGCAATACAGCAAAATCAACGTTCATAGCAGCTCAATTTACAATATCTAAATTATGAAACCAACCCAGATGCTCCTCTTTGGATGAATGGATCCAAAACTGTTATTCTACTCAGCAATTAGAAACAACAATAATTGTGGCCTTTGAGGGTAAATAAATGGCAATGTAAGAAATCATGCTGAACAAAGTTAGCCAAACCCAGAGACTCAAGGGTCAAATGTTTTCCCTCATTTGTGGAGGCTAGAGCAAAACTCAGGCTTGAGTGAAAGGTTGTTAAACACGTATATTAGACCAAGCAAAGGCATAGGAACAGATAATCCAGAGATACGTAGATATGTAGGGGGATGGGTGGAAAAGGGAGGGAAGAAAAACGAATTTAAATTTTGAGACTGTCTATGTCCATCTGACTCTTGTTTGATATATTTTGATTATCTACTCTTAAAAAACTTCAAATATACATTATATCTTCAAATTGTTAAAAAATATAAGCCAAGCTGGATAAAGTGTAATGTCATACAAACTAAGGCATTTGTAGAGATGTATTGGGCAGGAAAGGGGGGAGGGATAAGGGTGGGTAATTGGAGGGGGTTCTTGGGGGTAAATCTAATTTTCAGAATTTATATATATATAATATATTATTTCATTAGAAGCTTGTTTGATTGCTCAACAAATAAATTTCTGAATAAAATAAAAATTCCCACCCCAAAAAATAAATAAATAAATAAAACAAAAAATAAATAAATAAAAATAAGATAAAGTATAAAAAAGTAAGGTAAAAAATAAATTTATTAAAATCCATATGACCATAGATAGTTCAACTGCACTGGAGCTTATATAGAGACATCTATGGTGAGATCCAAGTAACACAGAATCAAATGCAAAGTCAAAAAGAAAAGGAAAAAAAATTTTTTCAACTTATGGTTCTGGGTAAGCTGGGTCAACTGCAGTTGAAGATCTCCCTCTGTAGGTCACAGGCAAATCCAATGATTTCCTGGGATTTTGACCCCGGGCACTCTCTTATGCAACCTGGATTAGGGATGCAGCAGGGAGCCGATTGAAAGTTCATTCCTCCCCTTGCTCCAATTTTGTCTGTTTTTTATTTCATTTTTATTTTTTTAATAATTATGTCCTGGAAGACATGGACAAATTTCTAGACACATATGACATTCTCAAACGGACACAGAAGATACAAAAACCTAAACAGACCAACATCAAGTAATGAAATTGAAACAGCAATTAAAATTCCTCAAAAAATATAATCCCAGGACCTGATAGATTCTCAGCTGAGTTCTTTACAGAAGAACTAACACCTCTCTTTAATATGTTATTCCATGAAATTGAAAGGGACAGGACCCTCCCAAATACTTCCTATGAGGCAACTATAACCCTGATACCAAAACCCAACAAATATGCATCAAGAAAAGAAAACTACAGACCAACATCCCTGATGAGCAGAGACACAAAAAAAAGTTCTTAATAAAACACTAGCAAATTACATTCTAAAGCACATCAAAAGATAATATACCATGACCATTCCAGGGATGCAAGGTTACTTCAACATATGAAAGTCAACAAATGTGATTCATCATTTAAACAGAATTAAGGACAAAAATCACATGATCATCTCAAAAAATACAGAGAGGGCCTTTCATAAAATCCAATACCAATCCTTGTTAAAAAAAAAAAAAAACTACTAGATAAGCTATGAATCAAAGGAACTTAACTTTGTAAAGGCCATTTATGACAAACCCATAGCCAACATTGTACTAAATGGAGAAAAACTGAAAGCATTCCCACTAAATTCAGGAACAGACCAAAGAATCCACTCTCACCACTCTCACTCAATATAGTCCTTGAAACATTATCCAGAGAAATCAGGCAAGAGAAAGAAATAAAAGTGATAAAAATAGGTAAAGAATTCAAACTATTCCTAGTTGCTGCTGATATGATCCTATATGAAGAAGATCCTAAAAATGCCACTAAAGACTTCTACAGCTTATAAATTAATTTAGCAAAGTTGCATCATACAAGATCAATACCAATAAATCCATAGCTTTCCTATACTCCAACAGTGATTTGACTGAGGAAAAAAATCAGGAAAACCATCCCATTCACAGTAACCTCAAAAAAATTAAAATATTTGGGAATCAATCTACCCAAGAAAGTAAAAGACCTCTATAATGAAAAAAGAAATATAAGACCTGAAAAGATGGAAGACATCCCACGTTCTTGGATAGTCACATTCAATATAGACATAATGGCCATTCTGCCAAAAGTGCTATAAAGATTCACTGCAATTCCCATCAAGATACCAATGACATTCTTCACAGGTATGGAAAAATCAATTCTAATATTCATTGGAAAGAATAAGAGACTCAGAATAGCCAAAGCAATACTAAACAAAAAAAAAGGCAAAGCAGGAGGTATCACAATACCTGATCTGAAATTTTTCTACAGCGCTGTGGTAACAAACATAATATAGTATTGGTATCAAAACAGACAAGAAGACAGATGAAATAGGAAAGAAGACACAAAGATAAATCTACAATTCAATAGCCAGCTGACAATTGGCAAAGGTGGCAAAAATATATCTTGGAAAAAACAATAGCCTTTTCAACAAAGGGTGCTGGGAAAACTGGACAATCTTATGCAGAAAAAATGAAATTAGATCCTTATCTCTCACCCTGCACAAAAATCAAATTGAATTGGATCAAAGACTTAGTAGTTAAATCAGATACCTTACAACTGCTAGAAGAAAGCATAGGATCAACATTCCATCATATAGAAGCTGCACCAACTTCCTTAACAAGACCCCCAGAGCACAAGAAATAAAACCAAGAATCAATAGATGGGATGCCATTAAACTGAAGAGCTTCTGCATAGCTAATGAATCAGTTAAAAATGTGAAAAGACAGCCTACAGAATGAGAGACTATAATGGCCAGCTACTCCTCCAGCAGAGGACTAATATCCAGAATACACAAAGAACTCAAAAAGCTTAATACCAAAAACACAAACAACCCAATCAATAAATGATCAAAAGAACTAAACAGAAACTTCTCAAAAGAAGAATTATAAAAGATCAATAAATGCATGAAGAAATGTTCAACATCCTAGAAACCAGGAAAATGCAAATAAAAACTTCATTAAGATTTCATCTCACACCAGTCAGAATGTCAAAGATTAAGAATGCAAACAGCAATAGATGCTGGAGAGGTTATGGGGAGAAAGGAACTCTTGTACATTGTGGGTGTGACTACAGACTAATACAACCACTCTAGAAGGCAGTATGGAGACTTCTTAAAAAGTTACAGATGGAACCACCATATGATGCAGCTATACTACTCCCAGGTATGTTCCCAGAAGACATAAAATTGGCATGCTATAGCAACACAGCTATGTCGATGTTTACAGCAGCACAATTCACAAAAGCAAAGGTATGGAATCAACCCAGATGCCTATCACTGGCTGAATGGATCTAGAAACTGTATACACACACACACACACACACACACACACACACACAATAGTGTTCTACTCAGCTATTAAAAAGAATTAAATCATGGCCTTTGCTGGTAGAAGGAAATGGAGAAAATCATGCTAAGTAAAATTAGCCAAATTCAGAAATTCAAAGGTCAAACGTTTTCTCTCATATGTGGAAACTAGAATAAAACAAAGGAAAGGGTAAGAGAAGGAAAAGTTTATACAATAGATCCATCAAACTCAGGTTAACAAATGCACTGGAGGAAGTCTGGTTAGGTGGGAGAGAGATGAGGGCTGGAGAAGGGTGGGGGAAGGATGGGAGTAAAAAGAGGAATTATAAATACAGTGTGGTATACTTTACACCACTGAGGTGCTGAATAGTTCCCATGCAGCATTTAAAACTGGAAAACACACACACACACACACACACACACACACATAATTGAGAGGATATCATTGAAGTAAAGAGATGAGAGAGGGAGAAGTGGGAGGGGAAAGTGCTGAGGAAGGAATTGGACCAAATTATATTGTTATAATGTGTGCATGTATGAATGTGTAATGCAAATCCCTTCATTATGTAAAACTGTAATGCACTGATTAAAAAAACATAAAAATACAACTTAATAAAAAGAAAATATGCATAAAATACCTAGAGTCATACCTATAATATAACAGATGCTCAATAAATATTAGTTTTGTTCCATTTTTCTTTTCCATTCTACCAATAAAATTCCCATTAATATATGCCCTAACCTTATTCAACTATTGTAGCATCCTTATCTTTGTCCCCAAAATAACCTTAAGTTTGCTCTAAGTCATAAACTAGATTAGGGAACTATATTCCACAGGGCAAATCTGACTGACAACCCTGCTTTTGTAAATAGTTTTATTTGAATGCAGACACTCCCATATCTTTAAATATTGCCCATGGTTACATTCACCCGATAGCACTGGATTCATGCACTTAAAAATAGAGATCTTATTATTTGCTATATGTTGCCACTATAAAAGAAAAACTACTCAACAAACTTAATGGCATAAAACACATTTACTACCTTATAATTTTTCAGGTTAAAAGTCCAACATAGGGGGCTGGAGCGGTGGCTCAGTAGTTATGTGCTTGCCTGACATGCATGAGAACGTGGGTTCAAACCCCAGCACCACATACACAATGAAGTGTTAGAGCAACAAAAGCCACTTGAAAAACTAAATAAAGTTGATTCTCTCTTTCTCTCTCTCACTGTCCCTCTCTGTCTTGAAAGAGAAAGAAAGAAAGAAAGAAAAAGAAAGAAAGAAAGAAAGAAAGAAAGAAAGAAAGAAAGAAAGAAAGAAAGAAAGAAAAACGAGGGGAGGGGAGGGGAGGGGAGGGGAGGGGAGGGGAGGAAGGAAGGAAGGAAGGGAGAAAGAAAGATAGATTGATTCAACAACACAGGTCTCACTGGACTGAAATCAAGGTGTCATCAGGCCTGACTTACTCTCTGGAGGCTCAAGGAGAGACCCAAGTTTCTTGTCCTCTCTGGCTTCCAGAAGCTGCCCTGCATTGTCTCATAGCCTGCTGCCTCCATATTCAAAGCCAGCAACAGCCAGCCAGAACTTTCTCACATTACATCGCCTTTCTCTTCTACTCCCATTTTGTACTTAAGGACTCTTGTGGTTGCATTGGGCCACCCAGATAATCCAGAATAACCTCCCTAAAATAAACTCAATTGATTAGCAACCTTAATTTCCCTTTGCTGGGTAATAGAACATGTTCAAGCTCTGGGGATTAGGACACAGATATCTTTGAGAAGCTGTTATTCAGCCTACAGCATCATATAGCCCAGAAAGTGTAAAATATTTTGCTATCAGTCCTTTAGAGTAATCGTTTTCCAACCCATGTCCTAAATCTTGGCTCAAGTTTATGAAGTATACACAAGGCAGATAAAATATACACAAGCCTACCTAGGAGATAACACAAGTTCAGTGCCAGGCAACTGCAGTAAAGTGAATATTGCAATATATGAATATTTTGGTTTTTTTGCTATATATAAAAGTTATGTTTACATTATACCGAAGTCCATAAAATGTGTGATAACATTATTTCTAAAAGACAACCTACATACCTTAATTTGAAAAAACTTTATTACTAAAAAAAGGCTAATGATCACCTGAGCTATTGGGGAAAATCGGCACCAAAAACTAATTCAGTGTAGAATTGCCACATATCTTCAATTTGTTTAAAAAAAAAAGCAGTATCTATGACACTGAATAAAATGAAGTACAATGAAATGAGGTGTGCCTGAATTATTCAGCTGCCTGGAATAAAAAGATGAGCGAGATGCTATTCCCGACTACACTAGTACAGAAATACACAAGAGCCTCTCATAAAGGCAATCATGCAGAAAGGTTAATGATAAGGGCCTAGGAGTGGGATAAACCTGTATTTGAATCACAGTTCTTCCACTTACTTACTGAATGGCCTTTTACAAGTTAACCTCTCTGCACCTCAGGTTCTTTATAAAATATGCCTACTTGATATGGTGGTTGTGAAAATCAAATGCAGTAATATACTCAATATAGTCTCTGATGCATAGTAATTTCTCAATAAATATTAGTTAAAATGTGATAAAAATAGAAACTCCAAGTGGAATGAGGGCAATTGCTCCTTTGCTCATCTTCAAAAAAATATTTGAAGTGATAACTCAGTCAGTTCAAATTCTTTGAAGAATTCTTTCCCTCCACCTATATTCTTAACTCCCTATTGGAGTTGCCAATACTGGTGCCAATGATAGCAAGTTGCCCTTCTCCTGGCTGCCTGAAGTCCAGCCAGCAGCTGACTTCACCATCCCACCTATAACTCCAAAAAGTTAAAGGGACATTTGTGTCACTTGCTTTGGATGATCAAGAAATAAGGTTTTGGGGAGTTTTTCAGTGTGCAGCCTTCCAGGCATTCAGATTTTCTAAATTGAAGCCTCTGGTCTACGGCCATACCACCCTGAACAGGCCTGATCTCATCTAAATTGAAGCTTCTGAAGGGGCCAGGTCAGAACCTAGACACCCCTCAATCCACATAACTACACATCACTTCAGATCCAGATAAGAGGAGCCCTTGCTCTGGCCAAGGTATTGGATGGCTCCATATTTCACAACTACTAAAACACTAGCATTTTTGCTGTTTTTCCTATAAGAAATATTTTTCCCTACATTTTAATAACACTTTCAGCAAAAAGGAATTACAGAAGAAGATTGTGCAACCAAATCCCTCCTATACTCCTCACCAAGACTGAAAGATATAGGGTTGGCAATACATGCAAAAGAAAAAGCAAATCACATTTGATGAGGAAATCAAAGGAATACTTACTCCTCCTGTTTAAATTTAACTATGCTGAATTCACCCACAGTGGCAGTTTCCAGAATCCAGGTAAGTCAGATAGACCTGCTGTTTTAGTCAGCTATTTTGTTGCTGGAAAGAATAATTTTAGGAGGAAAAATTTATTTGGGGGTCTTATGATTTTAGAGGTCTTACTCCATAGATGCCCAGCTCCTTTCACTGGGGCTCAAGGTGAGGCACAACATCATTGTGCAAGAGTGTGGCAGAGGGAAGCAGTTCAAGGCATTGCCAGGAAGAAGAGACAGAAATTCCACACCAGATACAATGTATATACCCAACAGCACACCCACATTGACCCACCTCCTCCAGCCACACCCTTCCAGCCTATGATTACCAGTTAATCACCAGGGGATTAACTCACTGATTGAGTTAAGGCTCTCATAACCCAATCATTCCACCTCAGCCTTCCTACATCATCTCATGCGAACTTTTACATTACACCTCACGTTCAAACCATAATACTTGCTAACTGCACAGCCTCACCCCTTCTGCTCATATGGTGCAGTATGAGGAAGTGTTTAGAACTGCTTGTAATTCCTGAATTGCAAAAGTGTTTATTTTTAGGAAAAATACCCACCTTGGTCATGGAAAGTTTGACCAGGTCAGTCTCCAACTTGAATTTAAGATGGTTCAATAAGAATTATATCCCCAACATTTTTTTGTTGTTGTTGTTTGAACAGGGTCTTGCTAAGTTGCTGAGGCTAGCCTTGGTCTTACAATTCTGTCTCAGCCTCCAAAGTAGCTAGTACACACTGCCATGCCTGGAATCTAGTTGAAACAGAAGGGACGTGCCCAGCCTGCCCCAAGAGGTACTTCTTATTTTTCTTTTCCTTCTTTAATAGTGATGGCTGCCTTGAAGGCCTCACAGCCATAAATAGCCAGATCAGAGTCCCCAGAGACTTTTGCTCTGGCTGTGGCAAGCATTGGTCTGGATCATCCTAGATGACTCCATCCCTCTGCAGTCAGTTGTGCTCACTCTGATCTTTGAGGAGCCGCTCCCCTACTTACAACTGAATAGAAAGCCTGCAGTTAGCTGGCAGAACACAGTGCGTGCATGAGCCAGCCTTTCCTTCTATTTGAGCACCCTTCTCTTTGTGTTTATTGAAAGTCTGTGAACTTCTTCCCTTTATGCTGTAGCATAAGTCCTAACAAAACCTCTTTCAGATGAATGTCTAGTTGATTTTGATTACACAGAATAGTGGGTTTCATTGTGGCATATCCACACATGCATATAATATTATTTGATCATATCCACCTCCACTTTACCTTCCTTTACCTACCCCTCCCTTTGATCCTCTTCTTCCACTCTGTCTTCCTTCTACCTTCAAATGAATTTTACTTTGTGTATTCATTAAGTCTATCTTGAATAGAGCAGGCTGAGCTGTTAATACTGAAAGCAGTTAGCAATCAGAGAGAGGTGAAAGGTGAAGGGAGGGCAAAAGAGAGTCTCCAGGAGCTGCAGGCTCCAGAGGCTGGAAGACTTCCAGAAAGCTCCTGCTAGCTTATGGCTCTGGTTGCCAGCAGAATAAAGGCCACTAAGCATTTCAAAGCTCCGTGCTGCTAACACTAGGGAGCTGCATTATGCCAGTTCATGATTTCTACCCAAATTGAGCAAATGAACCCTCAGCTGATGGTAACACAGTCATTGCCCAGGAGTCCTGAGCTCTAGCCCACATTCTACCTTCCTTCTTTCAGCATGTCTGGGACTTATGGAAGACAGGGCTTATCTAGGGAAAGGTACAATATTTTTAGTCTATGAAAGAAGACTCAGGCACATGCTACAGAGCTGTGGGTAGAAACCAGAGTCAAGTTGCAGGCATATTTTAATTTTAGCTTTTAATTATTTACATATATGGCATATGGGTTTTCATTTGCCCTGAAAATATTAAGAAAGTTCTGTTCGTTTGCCACCCTCCAGTCTGAGCACACACCTCTGATCTCCTTTTCTTGACTACTTGGGATGAACTCTGGACCACCTATGACTCCATCTCTGAAGCAAGAAGGAAGCAATATCTGTGAGATGCTGATGATTCTCCCAGGCCAGCATGAGCCATCTTTGCTGACATATGTACGCTTTTTAACAAGCAGCCTGTTTGATAGTAATAAATCTCCTCTTGGCTAGGGGACTGTTATGGTTCGAATATGAGGTATCCCCTGAAAATCTCACTTACTAGACAAAGCAAAAAAGTTCAGAGATGAAATGTGAGAGCTGTAACCTCATCAGTGGATTAATTCTTTTGATGAATTAATAATTTGAATGAAGTACTGGATGGCAAATATAGGCAGGTTAGATGTGGCTGGAGGAAGTAGGTCTTTTGGGATGCACCCTTGGGGATTACACTTAATCCTGGCAACTCACCTCCCTCCCCTGCCCTTCTTTCTAGTTGCTGTGAATTGAATTGCTTTCCTCCACCAAACCATTCTGTTTAAGTCAGTCTTTTTTTGTCACTGTGACCAAAAGACATGACAAGAACAATCTTAGAGTAGGAGAAACTTATTTGGTGTTCACAATTTCAGAGGTCTCAGTCCACAGGTGGCCGATTCCATCTCGGTCCAAGTGAGACAGAACACTATGACAGAGGGTGTGGTGGAGGAAAGCAGCTCACGGCATGGCAATCAGAAAGCACAGAGAACACACCAAGACAAACTATAAAACCCAGTGACCTCTCTCCTCTAGCCCCAGCATACCTGCCTGTAGTTACCACCCAGTTAATCCATGTCAGCGGATTTACCCACTGATTAGCTTAAGGCTCTCATAGTCCAATCATTTCACTTTAAACCCTTTAAACGTTTTTGCATTGTCTCGCACATAAACTTTTTTTTTAAGAGAAAGTGAAAAAGAGTTAATTTTTATTTTTTCATCCTATTTTTCCTCTCCACATGTGCAAGTGGTGCTGGGCATGGAACCTGGGTCCTCACACACATCAGGCAAGTTTTCCACTGCTGAGACATCTCTCTAGCCCACACATGAGCTTTTGAGGGATACTTCATATCTAAGTCATAACACCTTCCACCATGACCAAGAGGGGCCAGAGCAAAGGAATTGGCCAACAATGGACTAAATCCCTGAAACTGTGAGTCTGAAATAAACTCTTCCTCTTCTAAGTTGTTCTTTTAGGGTATTTTGGTCACAGAGATGAAAAGATTGAGGTTGCTTCCTTTGCTTTTAGCAAAACTATTTAGGGGTATATAAATTCATGTAATCTGGAGAGAAAATAATAATTCAAATAGTAAGAAAAAAATTGATAAAGCCAAGCCACAAATGTACACTAAAAATATATGAAGAGCTGTATTTATATTATCAAAACTATGCTTCTTGCTTCTTTTTCTTTCTGAATCCAAATGAGTTGTAGGAGAACCAAAGGACATTCATATACCAAACACAAAGCAAAAGTTTTTCTGTGTTGAAGGTGAGCAGTAGGAAAAGGGGGAAATAAAAATCAATATGTTTAAAATAAAAGCTGCCTTGCAGTTTCAGGTAAGTCTTCAACTATAAATTTAATTGCTTGATCAATGCAGAAAGATCCAGGCAGCTTAAATGAAGAAAATTAGTCCTTAAAAAACTCATCCCTGCAAAGGGATACTGCTGATGATAAATTTAACAACCCCTCAAGCTACTGTTATGTCTTTTGCAGAGAAGAGATCAGAGTGGAAACTCACATGAAGATGTCACAGAAAATTGACTTACAGAAGATTCCAAATGAGACGAAAATGGCTTTCTCCTGGGTACTAATAGTGAGTCTGCCAATAGAGTGAGTACTTTGAGGAGGGAGTAGACATCTGAGAACTTTTTTCAAAATAATTTTACACAACTATTGCCCTGTTAAAGAGTATTTTTAAGATTATTTTTAATTGTGCTATCTATTTTTCATGGTTTTGTACAATCCGTAAAACACTTTCTTGAACATCAAATGGCCAGGGAAGGTGCTGAAATTGGTAGTTTTGAACATAATAATTAGCATGAGCCCCTGTCTATGAGGAAGTGGTAGTCTAATCAGAAGTGAAACAGAGAAGTTTATGGGGAGTTAGAAGACATTGTTTTACTCCAAAGTAAGGTATTTAACCTAGTCTAGATTCTTGTCATATAAATTACAACTAGTCCAGGATGGAGCTCAATACTGTTTTTCAGGTAAGATCATCTACCTAGTCCTCCTATCTCCATCTCCTCTAACAGTTTTTAATAGAAGAAGACTCAGGCCTGAACATACTGGATTTGATCATAGAAATGTCATAATCAGAGAACAGCTGATTGCTGGCCAAGATATCTAGATATATATCTGTTGAGCAGAGTCAGTTCCCCCATCTCCATTCATGAGATCTCTCCTCATCCAATGCTGGATTCCATATTCTCTGTTCCCATGGAAACTTGTACCATCCTCAATTATAAAATACTTCAAATTTCCTTGTGACAATATTCTGTTCTG
Organism: Aplodontia rufa; assembly: GCA_004027875.1. Taxonomy (NCBI): domain Eukaryota; kingdom Metazoa; phylum Chordata; class Mammalia; order Rodentia; family Aplodontiidae; genus Aplodontia; species Aplodontia rufa. Next base: position 12,737 of record PVKS010033240.1, read on the forward strand.
CCCTGGACTTAAGGCTTTCTTCTACTTTGGAAAGTGATTTGATCTTGCTTCTCTCTGTATCCCCACAATAATAGTTGATGAAATTTCTGAGGACATCAGATGTTCTTCCAAAGGTTTCTATAGGCAGCAGGAGTCCCTCTTTAGTTCACAGTCCCTGTTCCAACTATAGCACATTATAAAAGAATGATTCCAACTCCTGTTAGTGCTCAGGAACCATAGCTATTCCTGCCAAGGATCCTCAGTTATTTCTGCCCAAGTGCCTTCACAACTAATCTACAACAAATGTCCTGCTGTCCATATCCAGCTGGACATGTTCATGTTGACCAATCCACTTCCAACACCTGGAAGAACTAATGCTCTCTGCATTCATGCAGATAAGACTATGAGCTCCTTGAGGGCAAAAATTTGCTTTTTATCTTTCTATCCCTATAATCTAACAAATGTGGAGATTCAGTAAATAGTTGTTGACAGAATAGCACACTTGTGATATTCTAATCTATTTTAATTATATTTCTATATCTCTTGGGAAACTTGTCATTTCAGAGAAATGAACTAACTTGCCTGTGGTCATTCAACCAGTAAATTGCACCATAGGAATATAATCCTATGCATCTATAAGATCATGCTCCCTCTGCTGACCCACATTGCTTCTCACATAACACATTAACCAGACCCTTGCACACTGATCACATAGGAATGATTTTAAAAGTGGAATTTCAGGCAATAAACAAGGTAGTGAAGAAGAAAAATTTAATTAGAACTTCCCCTAGTATTCCTCCCATGATTATAGGCATTCTACAGCTCATAGTAGTCTACTCTGTTCCAGACACTATGCTAAGTATTCTATCAATCCACTAAAAATTCATAAGAGGGAGGTAAACACTGCAACTGAACTACACCTCTGCCCTTTAGTATTTTTATTTCTATTTTATAGATATGACACACAAGGTTCAGAAAGCTAAATTGCCAAAAGCACACAGTTGTTAGGGTTGATGAAACTGTAATGGAAAAACAGATCTCTCTGGCTCTTCACAGCCCTTGAGTAGCTCTAAGTAGATATCTAATTCACTTCTCTGGAATAAGTATAAAGTATCTTCTTATTTACGATTTACTCTAATGATCAAAGAAAATCATGAACTAAATACACAGATTACCTGGGATTAGGAGGAATGGCAAATACCACTGAAATGCTATTTAAAATACTAGATTCATGCTGCCTGATAAAAGCCCAACACACTCACTGGCACATTAATAACTGTATATTTTAGAGTTTAAAAGTGCAGCAATAGGGCCTGGAGTGTGGATGGGCGGTTATGGCACTTGCCTGGCATGTGCAAATACATAGGTTCAAACCCCAGCACCCTAAGTGTCAGAGCAATGAAAACTATGTGAAAAAAATCAATAAAAATTGATTCTCTCTCTCTCTCTCTCTCCTTCTCTCTTAAAAAAAAGTGTAGCAAGTAAAGGGAGCAACAAAACAACATCTTCATTTCAAAAATACCTGTATTGCCCTGGATACTCCATGGAGAACTGCTTAGACTGAGGCAGGGACAAATGCAGGTAGCCCTGGTAAAAGATGAATGCAGTAATCCTGGTCGAAGTTGACAGTTTCTGGAACCAGAGCATTAAGTCTTGATTTGGTATTTTAGCCTATACAATCCATTCCTACCCCATCCTAGGAAATGGCTAAGACCATGTACTGCAAAGAAATTTTTTTCTAATTTTCTTGGGGAAAAAAAACTGATGAAACAGATCATTCAAGAGTCTGTAGCACCTGACTATGTTCAAGAACTCCATTTAGTAAGAAGCACCTCTAACCATCAATTCATGGCAGCATAGAGGTATTTGAAAATAAATGTGCTGAGGAGGCCCTAAAGGGGCAATGGAAGCAACAGGAGTTTTCTGTAGCATGTACATGCTGCATGTAGAGCTGAATCTGAGGACCAGGCAAAAGTCTGCAGACATCGTCGCACAAAAAGTGGCAGGTCGCTGCCAACAGCATGTGTAAGAGCAAAACTAATGAAACTACACACCTGGGAACAGTTTAGAGTCAATAAAAATGAGCATGCATAAGTGAAAACAAATAAAGTTAATGAAGAGAAGGAAAAATAATGTACTTCTAGTTCCATTCTTTTTCAATTAATAGCAAAAAAGTAGTAGCCATCAGTCACATCTTATCCCAAGTATTTTATCCATGCACTTAATATAAATCAAATAGTGTTTCAAGTGCACCCATTTATTATTAATTCCTTTAATTCTTACACAACTCTAAAAGGCAGATATAGTTGCTGCCGTTTTTTATGATTGAAGCAATTTTAACTCAAAGAGGTGATACAAATTGCCCAAGATCATACACTCAGAAAACAATAAAGTTTCACACTGCAAAGCTTACATTCTTTCCATTCTACCACAGTCTTTCAAAAATTACAAATTAACTGGGAACTCTCGACTTCCACAAGAAACCCAACTATACGCAGGCAGGTCAAAAAGCTCAGAAAATTCGAAAATTAATATACATGTAATGCTTATTTCTGTCTATAACATGGGGGTAAAGCAGAGGAGGCATAAGAGTGGGGAGTGGTCAAAGGGGGGAGATCCTGGACTAGGATTGGCCTAAACTTACTTTGTCAATATCTAGTGTGTATGAACAGGTAACTATGATTCCCTCCAAAATGTAAGTCTATGTCGAATGAATTTTTAAAAAGTACAAGTTAAGGAATGATAAAGGCTGTACACAAGAACAAGATCTCCAATGATACCAAAAGGATGTCTGGAACATCAGCACAATCGCCAAAGAACAGAATATGGGTTGATAACTGCGATTCCACAGTCAGCAGAGGCAGTATAAAAAGCTTAGGTGTCATCAATATATGAACAGATAAAATGGGAGATACATAACATGGAGTTTTGCTCAGACATAAAGGAGAACAAAATTATGTCAATTATGTCATTTGCAGAAGTGCAGATGAAACTTGAGAACATCATACTAAGTGAAATACAATTTGGAAAGTCAAGAGCTATATTTTTCTCTCATACGGAGAGAAACGGTGTGGGGGAGAGAGATCTTATGAAAACAGAAGGGAGATTAGTAGAGTAGAGGATGGTGACTAGGGGAAGGGGAGGAAAATGGGACGAATGAGGTTATGAATAAGACCAAATTATGCTATGGGCAGGTCATAATATGACACAGTGATGACTACTAGTATGTATACTTATAAGTCACCAGTTAAAAATTATTTTAGAGAGAGAAAGTTAATTTTTAATTTTTTCATCTGGTTTTTGTTTTTCCTCCATTCAGTTGTATATGCACTGCTGGGGATCAAATGTGGGTCCTCATGAATGCCAAGCAAGTGCTCTACCACAGAGACACCTCTCTAGCCTCCAATTAAATTTTTAAGAAATTTAACTTTTATATTGCCTGATGAGTATGAGTAGATACTTTGCTTTCTTACAAAATTATATTATCTGTCCTATTCATGGTGGGGTTTTTTGCATTATGATAATCTGTCACTTTATTTTTATATAATTATCAATGATATTAAAAATAATTTACATTTATTAATTGAACATTGGAATTACTCTTTCATCAATAAATTTCTTATATCCTCTGCCCATTACACATTCTTTTTCCTAATACTCCTTCAGAGTTCTCTCTCTCTCTTTCTTCTTTTGACTTGATTACTTATTTTTCTAACTTTATTAAGGTCTAATTCATAAATTAAATTATATATAAGTTTAGGATGCACAATATGACTTGATACATGGAAATATTATGAAATTCTTGCCACAATCAAATTAGTTATATGAGTAAATCATTACAAATGGTTGCTTTTTCATGGTGAGAACATTTAAGATCTAATCTCTTAACAAATTTCAAGTATACAGTGTACTTTTTGCTTTGTGGTGCTGGAGATCAAACCCATAGACTCATGCATGCTAGCCACTGAGCTGCACCCCAGCCCAAGTATTGTCAACTATAGTCACCATTCTATACATTAGATCCCCAGAACTTACTATTTAAATCTGTGTCTTTTCACCACCATCTCTGGTAGGTATTTTTTTTTGTATGAATCATCTTTCCATTATCAGTAAGGTAAAGGTCTTCAGTGGCTAGTATGACATGGTACATGCTAGTCACTGAAAGGGGAAAACAATGCTACAGAAATAAAGATCATTTCTGTATGGTGAAAAAAAGAAAATAAGGATTGTAGGACTGGGTCCCAGACCCCAAGTCTAAAATGAAATCATTGCACCAAGATCCTAAAATACAACAAAAAGGGAAAATCTCTTCTAGATGGCAAGAATAGAACAGAGAGACAAATCAATGACTAGCTTCTACACTTATCTTCCTTACTTGTAAAATGGAGATGATACTTCCTAATGGGTATATTATAAGAACCAAACAAATTAATGAATGTGAACAACCTTTGTAAGTAGTAAAGTTGTATACAAAATTAGAAGTCATTTTTATCATCAGGCACTTTGTGGTAAGCAGAACTCAATGTCCCACAACCACCAATTAGTCCCATCCTCTGGTGATTCAATCAGACACTGTTCTAGGTACTGCTATGAAGGAACTTCGTAATGGAATTAAGGTTACTAATCAGCAGACATTAATAATCAAAAGCATTAAGCTGATAATCCAGGTGGGCCCAATGTAATCACATGGGCACTTAAAAACAGAAGACAAAAGAGTGTATTATAAAGATACAGTATAAGAAGAATTCAGAATGACAAGGCAAAAGAAGAGGTTAGAGAGATTTAAAGTTTGAGACTCAATCTACAATTGCTGATTTGAAGATGGAGTAGAAGGGCCAGAAGCTGAAGAACATAGGTACCCTCTAAAGTGTAGAACGGGGCTTTGTCCCCTTCCCCCACTCTGGGGAAGTCCACTCTTTTTCCTATGCTCTACTTTCTGTGCTTTCTATAATAAAACTTGTCTACTAAAAAAAAAAAAAATAAAGTGTAGAACAAACCCTGGACAACAGCAATTAAGTAAATGGGGACTAGACTTCAGTCCCCATAGATTACATAGAACTCAATTCTACCAATAACCCAAATAAACTTGAAAGCAGATTCATCTCTAGAACCTTGAAAAAGGAGGGCAATTTTTCTGACACCTAGATTATGTCCTCACAAGACTCCAGGGAGAGAAGCAGCTGCTCTTCGTGCCTAGGTCTTCATGCCTACAGAAACTGAGGTAGAATGTGGTGTTTTTATGATTGTGAAAATTTGTCACAGCATCAACAGAAAACTAAGGCACACTTTTTGATTATTACTCATCCATCTATATAACCAACCATCCAAACAATACCTTCTGCATCCAGATTTTTTCCTAAATCTATTCTACCTTCAGAAGTCCTGAAACTGGCACTCAAAATTTCACCAGTCACTTTGTAGAGATGCAGATTGAGGCATAAAATAGTGAAGTGTAAGATTTATTCTTTATACTAGCTAATAGGTGACATTGAACACTAGAAATGCAAATAGTGTTAGTTTTATTAAAATAATAATAACATTTTCAAAGTTAAAAATTTCCACTTTCATTTAGCAACATTAATATCCCCATGTGTACAGCTTTTGTGAATATTGTGTTGTTCACAAGAACCTTTGAAACAACATATTGAAATACAGTCCCTAATGGATGCTGGGCAATACTATAAAACAGTACATTTTAGGCAAAGATATATTAACTTCAAACTGTGTACCAGGAAAGATTTGATATGATAGTTATTTTGCCTCTTGTTTCCTAAAGTTTCTGCTACTCAAATCCTACCTGCATTCAAAAGAGTTGTCTATCTCTGACATGAATTGAAACAGACCCTCAAAATCTCATCTTCAAACTCATGTATTTGCCTTTTTTCCTGGAACATAGGGCAAGAAACATAGAGGAGCTTTCCTTGGGACTTAACTGCTAGTAATCTCAGAGCTGATTTTCAGGATAATGAGTTGCAATGTGCCTGTGTTCAACACTGGATTCCAGGTGAGAGAGGTATCTGTGCCCTCTTTAACGTGTTTATTTTCATGTGTTTGTTATTTGCGGGGCCAACTAAAGCCCAGGGGCCTACATAGGGACTCCTATACACAGCTTAAGTGTGATATTCATCCTGAGGATGTTAGTTTGATATCAAAGATGCACTTCCCTTTCATTATCTTCCTGAATATTGCGCTACCATCAAAATTAGGGTAGTTCCTCTGTAATGCTAGAAATTTAAATTTACATCCTTAATTCACATATATATATCACATGCAAATACACACACACACACACACACACACACACACACACACATACAGAAAATTCCACTCAAATTATGGAATCTGTAAACAACTTTCTTAAAATCAAAGTGTGTTAACTGGTTTTCTCCTAATTTAATCAAAGTTTGCATTATTTAGTGAGGTCAAGAGGTGAACAAACTGTTGATCAATAAAGACCAAATACAATATTACTTCTAGTGTCATCACCATATCATTAGGATCATCCTAATTACAAATACAAGTTGAAAGTACTATGTGTCCGGAAAAAAAATCTTAAATTCATAAGAGAAACATAAAACTTGAATAAAAGATCCATTAGAAAAATGTTCTTTCAGATTGATGATAAATGCTTCACTCATCACTTTTATTGCCAGATCCAAATGATTAGCAGATGGTTTTAGCAATTAATTTGCATTCAGCACTCAAGTAGTGAGCAGTTAAAATGCATGCAGTGCATATTTCTTTGGTACTTTCTCAATAAAATAAATGTGGATTTAAATAATCTATGCTCTGTTTTTCTTTCCCAAGACCTACTCTATAAGTTAATCTTTCTCTTCATCGTACCTTTCTTCTCCTTCATCTCCACCTCCTCTTTCTTTTTAGGTTTCCAGTCAAAATCCCTTTGGCCTCTACTGTAGCACAGAGGGGTGAAGAAAGAATAATTGCATTGTGGTATTTTATACAAGGCGTGTCAAAGCCTACATATACACATGTATAAATAATACTAATATTCCTTATATACAGACATTCAAATTGACACTAAAATTTAAACAGAAGGAAGCATGGCACTATCGAGTGAACTTGAACTTTAGATCCAGACAGTGATGCGATGGAACATCAGTTCTTTTACTTGCAGGTCACATGATATTGAAGAGTATACATAAATTTTCAGATAGTTAGGACTGAGTTTATAATGTGTGCATGATTAATATGAATGGTTTAGGCTACTTCAAAGATTAAAAATGATCAAGGGCCTCAGCCTCTTTGAGAGTACAGGCTTGTATCACCACACCCAGTCAAAGAATGTATCACTACACCCAGTCAAAGAATATATTTTTAAAAGACCTAAGAGTAAATAAAACGTTTAAAATTCAGGAAAAAATAAGAAATAAAAATGATCAAGGATATAAATCACATAGCATAATATCTTATCCACTGAAATGGCTAATTTCATGCTTCAGTTGACAGAGCCAATGGGTGCTCAGATAGCTGGCTAAACATTATTAGGATATTTTTTAAGAGATTAAGATTTAAATCAGTAGAATGAGCATAGAAAATTCACCCTCTTCAGCGTGGGTTGTCCTTATCAAATCCATTGAGACCAAAAGAATAAAATGTTGAAGGCAGAACTCTTTTCTTGAGGTATAGCATTCATCTTCTCCTAGCCTGTGACATCAGAGCTCTTGGTTCAGGCCTCTTCAGATGAACTACACCACTCACTCTCCCGGTTCTCCACTTACAGGTGGCATACTGTGGGACTTCTCAGTTTCCATAATGGTGTGGGCCACTTCCTAGAATAAATCTCCTCATCCATCTACCCATACATCCTACTAGTTCTGTTTTTTCAGAGAACACTGATACACCTGTGGAAAATATTTAAAGACTGTTGGCTCCTTTCCCTACTGGTTATTAAACTGTTGTCATATAGCAAATACTCTGATTCTCTCACACATTGGGAATGTGAATCTTCTGTACTCATTCTACTGAGTTAAATCCTAATCTCTTCCAAAAATACCATCACAGATAAACCAAGAAAAATGTTTTGACAACTATGTGGGAATCTCTTAGCCCAGTCAAATTAAAGCATAAAATTATTTCGGTAGGTAAAATATTCTGCTATGTGATTTATGTCCTTTGTGATTTTTTTTTTTGAACAACCATAAAAGTTTTTAACAAAATAATATAAAATGTGTATATATTCTAGATATTGCAATTACCCCCAGGAGTGCCCCCCCAATTACCCTCCCTTATCCTGCCCTTCCCCTTCCCACTATATCTCTAAAAAAAGTATTAGGTTGTAAAATATTACATCTTATCTGGTTTTAACACATGCTAATAGACCAACTTTCTCATTGTCCAGGGTCTAGTCCCCACCTCCACAGATAAGTGGAGAAAATTGACCATTAGTTCTCTGGGTTAAGGTGATTTTACTCAGCATGATCTCTTCCATAGCCATCCATTTACCTTCGAAGGCTGCAATATCATTGTTTCTAATTGCTGTGTAATATTCCATGGTATAAATGTACCACAGTTTTTGGATCCATTCTTCCAGTGAGGGATATCTGGATTGTTTCTGTAGCCTAGCAATAGTAAATTGAGCTGCTATGAACATAGATATTGCTGTGTCACTATAATGTGCTGATTCTAAGTCCCCTGCAAAAATACCCAGGAGTGGAATACCAGGGTCATATGGTGGACTCATCCCTAGTTTTTTGAGGATTCTCCACAGGTGCTTTCCAGAGGGGCTGTACCAGTCTGCAGCTCCACCAACAGTGTGTTAGTTTGCCTATCTCTCCACAGCCCCTCCAGAATCTATTATTGTTTATTTTCTTCATCTTTGCCATTCTGACTGGCATAAGGTGATATCTTAAGGTGGTTTTCATTTGCATTTCTCTAATTACTAGAGATTTAGAGCACTTTCTCATGTATTCATTGGCTTGATCAATGTCCTCTGGTGAGAAGTCTCTATTTAGCTCTTTGGCCCATTTATCAATTGGGCTGTTGGTGTTTTTGTAGTTGAGATTGTTGAGGAGTTTGTAGATTCTGGATATGAAACCCTTGTCAGAGGATTCATAGTCCATGATTCTCTCCATTTCCGTAGGGAACTTCTTGACTCTTTTGATTGTTTCCTTGGCAGTACAAAAGCTTTTTAGCTTTATGGCATCC
>PVKS010033241.1:0-21881 GCA_004027875.1 Aplodontia rufa
TGGTTAGTGGCTACTCTGCTTTCCCCCTGACTGCTTTCTCTCTTTATCCATTACAACAACCAATAGGGGTACAGTGCAAACACGTTTATCCAATTGTAACAAATGAGTGGCCAAATAGCTTAGTCACGTGGTCAGACAATTTGCTAATTACAAGCCAGCTGGGCCCCTTAGAGTTGTTTACCACCAATTCTTTTACAAGTCAGCTGGGCCTCATGTTGGGGTCGAACCCCCACAAGTGAGAACTATTAGAACAATTCTTTAAGAAATACTTAAAATATGAAATATAAAATTAAAAGATGGGATTTTTGTGTTCAGTTTCACGTTTTTATTAGTGCATTACAGTTATATACCATAATGGGGTTAATTTTGATGTATTCACAAAGCATGGAGCATGATTTGCTCCCATCTGTACTTTCCCCTCCCCCTCCATTTGTTGCTCTTCTCTATTAGTCTTCTTTCTATTTATTTACTGCGTTTTGTTGTTTGTATATAGCAACACAATAGCCAAGTTATGCAATCAGCCCAGGTGTCCATCAATAGATGAATGGATCAAGAAAATGTGATTTATATACACAATGAATTAATGGATTTTTACTCAGCCATTCAGAAGAATGAAGTTGCGACATTTGCTGGCAAATGGATGGAAATATAGATACACATCATGCTAAGTGAAATAAAACAGACTTAGAAAGTCAAGGGTTCAGTATTTTCTCTCACACACAGAAACTAGACCAAAATAAGGGGGAGTGGGAAGAGGGAGGGAGAATATCATAAAAATCCAGGGGAGATCAATGGCATGGAGGAAGGGATTTGAGGAAGTAGAGAGGAGGAAAGGGAAGAGAGGAATAATGGAATGAAATTGAGCAAATTATGGTGTGGACATATATAAACATACCACAGTGACTTTTTTTACATCTGAAAAATAGAACTTAAAAATTGTGTCTCAATTATATTCCAAAAGATGTATAAATTGGATTACAGAAATACTTCTGAAATTCAATGAAACCCAGTGAATCAAGAGTATGAAGATAACTATGTTGTATCCTGGATATTTTTGCATGGTGTTTATTATTCCATGATATACATGAGTGTATTTCATATTTCTAGTGAATTTTATTGAGGTTAATAAGAATTTAGAAAAGGATGAAGTACAATCATTCCTTTACTTAATATGTAAAATACATCTTATGTTCTCTTTCTTTGCAGAGATATTTACAAAGTACCAGTCTAAACATTTTATCTCTTCTTATTGTTTATTTCATAGGGTGAAAATATGGTTTTTTTCCTACTAAAATTTTTATTAGTATGATAAAATTCAACCATTTAGGCCTAACCTGTAAATCATTAAAATAATAATTACTGAACATAATTTATAACAAACAAATAAACTGTTGCTTTAATAACAGTGTCTTTTGAGTTGTATTGTTGATTAACAAAAGACATTTCTGTTATTTTTGAATGTTTATGTGTGTGAGCATATATTTGAACTAAGCTTCAATTACCAGCATTTTATTGATATGCTGATTTTATGAATTTCAGTTATGTGGCTAGATAACACAGCTTAGGAGAAATAGTCTTTGGCCACTGTATAGATGTAGAAATTATAGGTTAAAATTTCTAGCACACTGAACAGTGGTTCTTCAGTACATTAATTCATAAATAGATCCCTTAAAAATTTTATCTTTCTTCTGATGGAACAATAGGGCTAAGAGGGACAAAAGCAGTTGTTTTTATTGATACAGATGTATTCTAAATTGGGGGTCAACATTGGGATATCCAAATTATTTAGATAATAGCTACAAAGGACAAGATTTAAAGTAACCACAAATAACGTATGACTCTAAAGCTCCACAACTTTTTCTTAATATTTTCAAATACAATATATATTTCATGTCATTTTGGAAGAAAATAATGAGTATTGTATAATATAATATCCTTATTTGCAAAGAATAATTGTGGTATACAGGACTTAATTTCAACAGAAAAATATAATAATAATATGCTACCTAGCCCTTACTATATAAATAAATAAATACTTATATTGATAAGTTATAACATTTACCAACTGTTTTTTCACTGATATGGAAACTGAAATTTTAATTTGAAGAGTCTCTCAAATTAAACATTTTTACTTTTTCTTTGTTTTTTTCTTTAGTATTTTTATTGGTTGTTTTTAGATGTACATGATAAAATGATACACAGTGACATAAATATGAAAGCATGGGGTATAATTTTTTCTAATTCTGTCTCCAGATTACTCCTTTCTCTCCCTTCCGCCAACTCCCTATTCTTTTCAGATATACATAAAAACAGAATAAATAACGACATAATTATAAATCATGGAGTATAAATTGCTATAATTCAGTCCCCAGAATTTCCAACCCTTTTTTCTTTCCTCTACTCTAATGCTCTTTCTGTTATTTAATTGGAGAGATTTTATCCTACCAAATGATAGAGAGCTGGGAAAACAACATTTTATATAAACAAACAGGTTCATAAACTTTCACTTTCTGCTAAATTCTACATTCAAGTGTATATTTAAATGATACATTTTACATTCTAAAACTAATGTAATTAATTAATGCATTGCTAACCGGTTTGATTTATTGGTCACTGAATTCCTCCAATTTCCAGAAATTGAAGTTGCATCATTAGTTAAAAAATAACATATAACCTTGAAGTCTATGTAGTAATGAACAAATAAGTGGCCGTCAACGTAGTTCTTACTTATTCTATATTATTCACATATATGTAGGAGAGTAGAAAAGTATTAATCAGAAAAATATTTGTTGTGAATATAATGATGAAGATAATTATGATCAGTTAATAAAAAAGAAACTTGAGACATTAGGAACATAAAAAAATGTAATTTCTGATGCCCAGTGAATAAGGCTCTTTCATGCTCTGGGTAATTCAGTTGATGGTGAAATTGAGAAGATAAGGACAAAGTGTCATTAGACTTTACAGAGTTTATAGGGGTTAACGGTGTTACAGAATTGAAGATAATAAATTATGTTAAAATATTTCTCTCTGCTAAGCTTATTCTCAATTATTGGACTAATAATATAAATCTGACAGGTGCAAATTTGCCCTCCTGTTTCTCTTGAAAGTAAAAATAGAAACATAACCAGCTAAGCACTGAAATTAAAAAAAATGTAAAAATAAAATAATTATTTCAAGCCACCAAAAATTGTCATAATTAACACAGCAATTTATATTTGAAATTTATCACCCTCTTCTTTCTTGCAAAGGTACTTTCCAGAAATAAAATTTTCACTGGCTTAAAAATGTATGTGTATATAAATGCATACATATATATTTAACTCACTCGTCCATTTTGGTTAAATAAGTTAAATACTTAATTTGTCCAAATTTATTAAGACATGATTATTTTCTAAAGAGAGAGCCAACTTTATTTATTCATGTAGTTCTTGTTTTTGATACTAGTTGCATATATGGTGCTGGGATTTGAACCTTGGTCCTTGCACATGCTAGGCAATGCTCTCCTGCTGAGTCACTTCTCTAGCCCTAAAATATGGTTTTACTAAAACAAAATTTTTTCACTTTAAGAGTATCATTTGAAAAGGTTTAGGAATTATATGAAATGTACAACTTTTGCTGAAAATAAATAAAATTATTTACCTGCTGGTTTATCAATAACTCTTTCTTCAGGCAATCACTTATTTGGTTTCTATTACTACAATTTTGCTTCTGAATATATTCATGCAAATGGAATGACACACTTGTATGCAGTATTTTTTTAAAAAGAGAAAGGGACAGTGAGATAAAGAGAGAATTAATTTTATTTAATTTTTCATGTGGTTTTCATTGCTCCAAGACTTCTTTGTGTATGTGGTGCTGGGGTTTGACCTCACATACTCACACATGCCAGGCAAGTGCCTTAACTGCTGAGCCACTGCTCCAGCCCTGTATATAGTCTTCTTTGGTTGACTTTTGTGAATCATGGTGTGGTTGAGATCCAGTAATGTTATTGCTGTATCAATAGTTCATCTCTCATATTTTTGATTGTCTTCTATAATTTATGTATAGCAAGATTTGTTTCTCAGTTTATTAAGTGATGAACACTGTGTTAATTCTTAGTTTTTTGTTTTTTTCTTTTTTTAAATAATCACAAATGCCACTATTAGTAGTTAAATGGGTCTTAGGTTTAAATGCTTTCATTTCTCTTGAGAAATTTTCTATGAATGAGAGGCTGGGCAGCATAATAAATAAATATTTACCTTAAAAAGCCTCTGCCAAAGTGTTTCCAAAATGGTTTGCAAAATTGCATTCCAAAGAGCAATAGATGGGAATTCTTGCTGCTTCCTATTTTCACCAATATCTTATATTGTCATTTCATTTATTTCCCTCCTCTTCTACTTCCTTTTCCTCTTCTTCCAGCTTTTCTTCTTCATTGTTTTAGCCTTTCCGACAGGCCACATTCAGGTATAACTTTGTAGTTTGAAATTCCATTTTTTTAATGACTGTTAATATGCTGATCTTCCACTTTATATATAGTATTTTGAAAAGTGCGTGCTCAAATTTTGTCTACTGTTAATTGGAAGATTTGTTTTCTTATTACTAAGTAATAACAGTTTTTTTCTGTATACTGAATATGAAATCTTTTCTCAAATATACATTCAAAATATTTGTCCTTACTTCATATATGGCCTTTTTACATTCTTAATTTGATATTTCAAAAACTTGCTTGTCATTTTGATAACTTCCATCATATCGCTTTATCTCTTTGGTTTAAAGAGTGAGGGGAAGTGAGAAAGAGGAAGAGATAATCAAATTTTATTTAATTTTTCATTGTGTATGGGTTTCTTCATTGTGTATGGGTTCGAACCCAAGTCCTCGCACATGTCAGCCAAGCACTCTACTGCTGAGCCAACCATTCAACCCCATAACTTTATCCCTTATACATTAATATTTTTACAATATTTTTAAATTTTGCTTAATGTATTGTCACAGAGATGTGCTTCTATGCTTTCCTCATAAAGTTTTTAAAATTAAATTTAAGTGATACAGATAAATATAAAAATTAGATATTAATCTTGGAAACAGTGATGATTTGATGTCTATATACATTGTATAATTTTAAAATCAGACTACAATATCTATATTCTTAAACATTTGTCATTTACTTATAGTGAAATATTTGCAATTACATTTCCAACATTTGATGTTGGCACAATTTCTAGCTGTAGAACCAAGCCATTCCTAAGTACATTGTACCACAGTAGCTACAGAGTCCTCAGACTTAGTCATCTTTCCACTGAAACCTGTTCCACATGGTCTCATGTGAGTGCTTCAGAGTGCAAACAAAATGACATTCAGAAATTTAAAAATATGATAATGAGGAAAACACAACATTTTGCACTTCAATCTTTGCAATATAGGAAGGTACACTAGAACAAGATTGTAGTGTATGTTATATATACCAATCCAGAGTGATCTACAATAAAGAATTTTAACAAGACTGGAATTACAATCCAAGTCTTTCAACTTAGTGTTTGATTTTCTTTATACTCAATGCTTCTCTCCCTGGAACAAGGCCCTACATTTGAGATCATTTGAAGATAATTCTCCCTGCTACTTTCAAATATATCTCCATAACGCTTCCTTGGCTAAGTTTCATCGAATTAATAAATTCATAGACAAGCACAAAATAGATACTGATTTAATTATTTTCCAAAAATAAGAGTATACTAAAATACAAATTTCAAATAAAATTTTAAATATTCAAATAAACAGCATTAAAGAAACATGGCCATGAAGAAGAAAAAATTTAACACAAAGAAGAAGAGTTATTCTGTTGGGATAGGCAAAAAGAATAGATGTAACTTATACAATATTGGTGATCTTTTTTCTATAGTAGATGATGACACTAGGTGTCAAAATAGATAAGGAGCCACCATGACATCTAACCAGGCTTTCAACAACAGGAGCCCCGTGGAGGGGAGGAATATATATATATATGTGTGTGTGTGTATATACATATATATATATATTTATGAATATATATTACAAATATATATATTTATTTATGAATATATATTACAAATATATATATATGTAGATATATATAGATATAGATATATATGAAATTCTAAGGTCTTCTAAGATTTTTCCAGTACAAAGTAACATTTATAGGTCTGGAAAACTTAAAATTTTGAATGCAGAGCTGGAACAAAAAGAAAAAAATAATCTATTGGTATTTTAATGGGTATGTATTTTAACCTAGTCTATCTCAACTTTTACACCTAGAAACAGGTGCTATAACTTTATATAACTAAGATGCTATTTTATCTATAGGCAATCAATAAAATTTATTTTACTGACTTCATCATTTGTCAAGAATTTATTTGAAGTTGAATTACTCACACATTAGATTATGATGCTCTGAGGAGTAGCAATGACCAGGCCTATTTGGAATGGATATAAAAATCATCCAAAATGTATTATATTACCTAAGTCCCACTAATATTCTCCATCTTAGTAGTTCTTAACTTTGGATTTTTCATTTTTCATGGGAATATAAGTGATATTGGAAGCTAAGTCACAGTGCTGTTGTGAAGATCCTTTAAAGTAATGTGAGAGAAAGGACATTGCATATTACTTATTACCTTATTATTTAGTTACTTTTAAAGAACATTTGAATCTTACTACTCTTTCCCAGGATCAATACATCCTATGTCCAGAACTTTAGTGCTATTACTTATGAAATTATCAAAAACTTTATAATACTAATTTCCTCAATTTTCTGTTCATATTAGCAAGTTAGCAGTTTTTGAAATCAATAATTATTTCCAATTCACTTTTATGTACTTTAAACAGCTTTGTATAAAGGCACAGAGCATAGTGTGTGAAAAATTAAATCCAAGGTATAAGAATAAAGTAATATAATGAAGATATGGCCTCATGACAGAAAAAAAGTAATTAAAAAGAACACAAGAAAACAAGCAAGCAAACAGACTAGTCATCAGGGAGCCCTTCACTGGGCCGGTAATTGTATGCCTTTTTCTTTCTTTCTTGCTTTTTTTTTTTTTTTTTTTCCTCAGCTTCTTCTCTACCCAGCTGATTGATGTGGATTGAATCCTAAGCTTTCTGAGCCTTGGTCTTTATTACTTACATTCCACAGAAGAGAGGAGCTGGAAACAGCTCTGAAGTGGCAAATAGAATGGTAAAGACTATATTTCACCCCACGCCATGCTCCGTCACTTGTCTTCCAAAACTTGCCTGCTTCCAAGGCTTTTACTTTTTGGTGAAGATTCCTTGCTTTTCAACAAGATTCCTTCCTGAAAAACCACTACCCCCCTGCTACAGTGTGAACAGATTTTAAAAACACCACCTTCTCCTCTTGTCCTGCAAATGCAGGAAGCTAACAACTTCCTGATGTTGGTGACTCCAACCTTTTAGTTCTCTGAAAATGGCTCTCAGATGCACAAACAAGAGCCATAGGGAAAAAAGGCTTAAAAATAAACCTTTCAGGGGCTGGAGTAGTGGCTCAGCAGTGATTTTGCTTGCCTGGTATGCACAAGGACACTGGTTCCAACCCCACCCAGCACCACATACACAATGAAGTGTTGGAGCAATGAAAGTTACATGAAACACTAAATAAAATTGATGTCTCTTTCTGTCTCTCTTTCACTGTCCCTCTCTTTCTAAAAAGAAGAAAAATAATCTTTTTAATGTGCTATCTATTCTCACTAATGCCTTCACTGACACCACCATTCTTGTTTGGTGGCTTATAAATGAGGTTAATATTTGAAACATTTAAGAAGCTTAAAAAATACAGATTTTAAAATATATCAAGGGGCTAGAGCAGTGGCTCAATGGTTGTGGCACTTGCATGGCATGCACGAGTACATGGATTCAAACCCCGGTACCATGTACACAACAAAATGTCTGAGCAACGAAAGGCACATGGAAAACTAAATAAAATTGATTCTGTCTTTCTCTCTCTCACTGTTCTTCTCTCTTTAAAAAATAAAATAAAATAAATAAAATACATATCAAGGTAGTTTAGCCCTACTCCCAGAACAAGTGAATTAGAATCTTTAAAATTAAGACTTAAAAATTGATAAATTCATAAAAGTTTTCCATGATATTACTATCTACATAATTAGATTTTGAAAAATCCACTTTAAGACATGGATTTTTGCAGACTCAAACTCTTTGCCTATTAATCCTTCAGAGAAATCTGAAATCTAAACACATCCCCTTTTTTTTCCTGCCACTTTTTTGATCAATTAAATGGGGCTTCTTTATTGCAGTTTTCAGTGAATGTAACTATAAATTTATTAGCAATAGATGCACAGGAGAACAGATAGATAAGATCTGGTCTATTTTTATCAGAGTATTGTAGTAAATTATTGGAATGATGAAAATTTAGCAGACAGTAAGCTGAACAAAATGCGATCAATAATATACTCTAGGAAAAAATGTGTCTGAGTAAAATAATACTTAAATCACCATTTTTAGCTGCATTATTTGAAACATTTCCTCAAAAAATATCCCAGAAGTAGCTTTCAGAGAGTCTAGTATTCTGTACTGCTGGAAGTTTCATATTATAGTTAAAATGTCCTAAACTATCAAAAAAACCTGTCCAATTAAAATTTTTTTTAAGTAAAGGAGGAAGCATATGTAAGTTTCTTATGTGGCTTGTTCAAAACTAAATTATGTTGCTACAGTGTAGATATGAGGTTTCCCCAAAAGCTCATGTGTCAGACAACACAAGAACATTCAGAGGTGAAAAAATTGGGTTATGACAGTCTTAACCTACTCATTGTGTTAATCCACTGATAGGCATTCACTGAGTAGTAACTGGGCAGGGAGGTCTTGTCTGGAGGAATTAAATATGCCTTTGGGACATATATATTTTATCCCTGCTGATTTGAGCGCTCTCTCTCTCTCTCTCTCTCTCTCCTTCCTGGTACCATGTCTTGAGCTGCTTTACTTCTGCCAGGATATTCTGAGTCACCTGGGCTCAGAGCAGTGGAGTTAGCCCTCTAGGGACTGAGACATTTATTTATTTGTTTATTTATTTATTTATTTATTTATTTTTAAGAGAGAGGGAGAGGGACAGTAAGAGATCGAGAGAAAGAGAGAATCAATTTTATTTGTTTTTTCATGTGGCCTTCATTGCTCTGACCCATTGTTGTGTACGTGGTGCTGGAGTTTGAACTCACGTACTTGTGTACTTGCCAATGCCAGGCAAGCACCTTAACCGCTGAGCCACCACTCCAGCCCAGACCTTTATAATAGTGATTGCCAAATAAAGCTTTTCTCCTCTGAAATTATTTTTATGAGGCCTTTTGGTAACAGCAGTGAAAAAAGTGACCAAAATGTCAGTGCATCAACAAAAGTATTTAATTGTAAAGAATGCAGAGTTTGCTCAAAGAATGAAGAAATCAAGAAAATGTGGATACAAGAGTCTAAAAATCAGGATTGGATTCAGAGATGGGGGTAATTCTAGGAGCCATGGGTACACAGATATATTCACATTTATATTTAGGGTATGTTACCAGATAAGAGAGTGTTTGAAGTACACCGTTAGAAACTTGGAGCTCAACAACAGTTTGTCCATGAGGCAGACTATATTTACAGTATGAGAAATGGAATAAAATCCAGAGAAATGAACCCAAAAAGAAAACTAGAAGGAAAATCAAGAGTGAGAACAAGAACAAGTCAAGGGTGTTGAGTGTTTTAAGGAGGAGCTATTGAACTTTTTTTTTTTTAATGCTTCTGACAGAACATATAAGAAGAGGAGAGACAAAAAAGTATTGCTCACCATAACAGGAGGTCATTGGTGACATGGACACAGACAGCTCTAGTGGAGAGTTGGGAGCAAGACTGCAACCCAGAAAAGAAATTCAGAAAGTTGAAATGGATTATAGTCAACTATTTGATATTTTTTGTAAAAAATAAGAAAAAAATAAGGCAACACCTGAAGGCAGATAAGAGGTCAAGAAAGCTCCTTAGAAATACAGACTGGAGATAAGAATGCATTGCAAGTTAGTAGAGATTATGTTGTGATTTCAACACAATTAGACTTTTTAAGGCATAGTTGGAACAGATAACTTTAATTAATTAATATTAACTAACCAATGACACAACATTCTTCTATTTTTTAATATAAAAGAAATTATGAAAAAATGAGTAGTGGGACAAGCCAGCCATGAATGTAGATGGACATGTTAAAGACAAAACACCCATGCTGAAAATTTAGGTACGTTGGTAGAAAGTGAACACTTTTCATTGTCTTGCATAACAATTTATTTAAAGTCACTGAAAGCAGCATAGTAATGAATCACAGTGACCAGTCCAAAAATATTTTCCTTCTTCTGTGTTATTACCCCATTGTCTTATACAATAGCCTGATTAAAGATAGCATGTTTACCTAATTTTTTACTTTTTAGGGTTAAAAAATTTTTATTTAACTTTTCAGGACCATGGATTTAATTTTGGTATTCTATTTTTTAAATTCCACTTCTCTGTCTTACTAGCTGTATAACCCTGCTAAAGATTTTTAATTTCTTTAACCTTCGGTCAGATTTGCTCTAAAGTGGGCACAGTATTAACATATAAGCTACATTATGCCACATTCGTGTCAAGCTTTTACCTCATTGTATATAGTATGTGCTCCATGAATTTTGGTGTTATTATTATATTCCAAGAATCATGACTGTGTCTGATATATATTAGACAATAAAATATTTTATTAATTGAACAAATGATGAGAATGAAAATGTACAAATATGTTATCATTGACAATAAAAATGCCCTAAGCTGAGTACTTTACAAAGAAAAGTGATTTATTTACCTTAATTTGGACAGTTGAATGACTAAGATTAAATGGTCCAATGGCCCAATCTTTTTGCTCTTCTGTGAGAGCTCTGTTAGTTGTGTCACACAATACAAAATGATGTTATAGCAGTTGCAATTGCAATAAGGACTGAGCAGTCTTACGGTTAGACAAAATGTCATATACATTCATGGGTCAGGCTTGTTCTTTTTACAACAATACACAGGAACTAACTGGGATCTGCATGAGCAATATCAATTCCTTCAAAAATTCCTTCAAAAGCTGATGTCTTTCCCTAGGTCCCAGTCCTGAAAGGTTCTACAACCTCAACATAAGTATATGGATGACCAACCTCCAGCATATAAACCTTTCAGAGAGGAACATAGGCAGACATAGCAGAAAGAATGAGTGAATGAACTCAGAACTGATGTCCCAACCAGGAGTTACTGAAGAATCAGACATTAAAGCAAGTACAATGTTTCCGAAAATCTGTGTTGATCCTGGGAGCAAAATGGTAGGTCTTGTCTTGTTATTGACTAAAATGGTCACTCTGAATTAACATCAGCATAAGAGTATCTCAATTTAATTTATTCTATTCTTTGATACCTAGTTCAGCACCAAGAAGGAATGCAGGTGCCTGATAATGACAACAGATGTGAAATCCTGATCACAGTAAGAGATAGAAAATACCTGCTTGGCAAACAAAGAGGGAGAGAGCTGAGCTCGGGGAGCTAGTAATGAGCAGGTGGTTTGTGTAGGTGTCTTGGTACTTGATTAAGAATACAGCTGGGCTCCTGGGATGGAAAGACATGAATGACCTTAGGAGAGATTATATAAAATTTACCAACAAAAAAACTGAATCATTTTGACAGATTGTGGTCATTTTAAAAGGAAATGATACATTGTTATTTAGTATCTATAATCTAAATATGACAATCGGAAATACTAAAGAGAATAGCTGATTTGAAAATGCGAATATTTCAGGTTCTAAAGAAAAATATGATTCTTCTCTTCCAGTTTTCTTTGCAAGGATGTGTATGAGTTTAATAGCTCACAACAAAATTGCCCATGTTTTCTTCTGAGGATTTTAACTTCCAGATCTTTGGGGAGTTCTCAGTAACAGTAGCAGTTTTCAGCAACATCATAATTCTCCCATGGCTATAAATTGTCATGGAATGCTGGTGCTGTCCTGGGATTTGAGACTCTGACAAGCAATTAGAATTAGATTTTTAAAAATAAATCATATCAAAAAAGTGGGTGTAGAAGAAAAGGTCTTGACTGAAATGAATAAATGAAGCCTGATGGGGCTAGGGTAGAAGAATTCCACTAACAACAGATATAAATAGTAGCTAACAAACTTTAAAAATAAACCTACTTTCACTACTTACAGAGTACATTTGATAGATTCACCTAAGGATACAGATCTAGTGAATTTCTCTCTGGATTTATCACTGAGCTTCAGAAAAGGAGTTAATTTCCATTTCCTCAGGAGACACTATAACATCTCCTTACTTTTTTCCTCTTGTTTCTTTTCCCATATCACAGCAACTTAGTCTTTGATCTTAGTTTCATAATACCTTTGTAGTTGTTGTTGTTTTCTTTTTAGAAAGTTCCTTTCCACACTAGGGAAATTAAGTCTAAATATTTGGAGGCAGTTCACATATTTAAACTACTCTTTGGGGGCTGGAGTGGTGGCTCAGTGGTTGGAGCCCTTACCTGTCGTGTTCAAGGACCGAGGTTCAAATCCCAGCACTACATACACAACTAAATGTCATAGTAACAAATGTCAGTTGAGAAAATAAATGAAATATAATTCTCCCTCCCCTTCTCTCTCCCTCTTTCTCTTAAAAAAATAAATAAATAAACTATTCATCTATGTGGCTCTGAAGCCTATATCACTTAACTAATATCGTGAGGAAACTTAAAAGAATGTGGGCACTGTGGTTCACCTGTGGTGACTACCGAAGCTGGGGCAGGACCATCACAAGTTGGAGGCTTTGCCTCAGCAACTTAGCAAGAATGTCTCAAAATAAAATTTTAAAAAGAAAGAAACAAAAGAAAGGAAGCAAGGAAGCTCAGGTGTAAAATGCTGTTGGGTTCAATCTCCAACGCTGCAAAGAATATGGGCTCAGAAAATTTCTAAGATTTCTCTCTTTTCTTATTTTTTTTTCTTTTCCCCTCAAGAGCTCTAAGGTCATTCAGGATTTGGTAAATGATGTTCATTTCACATTTAAAAAATGTATATTTCCTTAGACTACTGTTCCTCCCATTGTGCTTATGTATTTACATGGCAATTGTTAAAAAATATTCTACATTACCTTTCATACTGAACCTTCCTAGTATAGTCATAGCTATTGCTTTTATTCTTCTTGTTTTTTGAGAATGGGTGATTGTCACTGCTACTTAGTTTAACTTTGTCAGTGCATTTTAAATGAGTTTTAGGAAAATCAACTAGTGGTAAAGTTGAAACAATAGAAATATTTAATACAGGCCTTAAAATGAACTTTTTTGTCTGGAAATGGCTATTATTATATTGCAAACTCTAAAGTATTTAATTATGTGGCAGTATATCAATACATTACTTGGGTTTTTAAAGTAATCAGTTTTTATGACACTTTGTGACCTTCTTTTTGACCATAGAATTGGAGTTATTTCTATATGGTATTGAAAATATAAAATGTAGTGTGTAAATCATATTGGGATTTTTTTTTAATTCTACTAAAATTCTACAAGACAAATTAACACCTTTGATATACGTTGAAGAAGGAAGCACCCAAAGATGAATTCTGTGTTTTCTCTGAGGAGAGGATATGATCTTTCATCTTCCTGAAATCTCTTTAATGTCTCATAAACAATTTGGGTTCCTTTAATTACCACTTCACCTATTGTCTTCACCGCAGGCTGGGATTCTGACAACCTTTTGAGTCAGCAGATGTCCACAGGATTTCCCTCCCTACCCAGGTGCTCCGCTGTGCTCCTGTGTGAGCCAAAGGCCTGGCTCATTCCTCATCTGTCATAGGAGATGACTCTGTGCCTGTTGTTTCTCCCTATCTTCGAATTGCAGTGCCCTAATGGCTTCCTGCCTATCATGCTGCCCTAATTTTTAACAGTTTATTTACTGTCCCATTTCTTTGGATCCAAATCCTTTTGTCCTTCATCCATCTTTTCATTTGAAAGTGTAGATGCTTAGACAAATTTATTTTGGAATCAAAAATAGAAAAGAACGTGAAATTCTGGCAAGGACATAAGGAAATACACGATAATGTCTACCTTCTGTCGTGTTCTTCTCAGCATTTCTCTGATTTTATTATTTAAACAAACATGCTGTTCTTAAGGTACAATATCCTTAGAGATATTTAGAATATAGAAAGAAAATCTGAAGTGCAAAATGAAAGGAAAATGAAAGATATACTTTTTAACCATTTTATAGACCAAAAAGCCACAGTGTCAAAAAATGGCTCTATTTCATAAGGCTAAGTCAGATTAACTTAATTTAAATGCTATAAAGACTGCTTTTAAGGAATTCAAGGTTAGGTGTTTTACAAATAATCATATAGCCATCAGCATTTCTTTTTAAAATTGACATTAAATACAATGACAATTTTGATTGGTAAGAAAACTTCTGGGGGCTGGAGCCATGGTTCAGCGGTTGGAGCACTTGCCTGGCATGTGCACGGACCTGGGTTCCAACCCCAGCATCAGGTACACAACTAAGTGTTGGAGAAACAAAGGGCAAATGAAAAACTAAATTAAAATTTTATTCTCTATTTCTCTCTAAAAGAAAATAAAACTAACTTCCAATTGAGGGATGTATAAATCTATTTAATTTAAATTCTGGAATTTTGGATCTAGAATTTAGACTGAATGAGGCTAGTGGCTATTTGAACGTATTCAGGAAAATTATGTTTCTAGGTAGAAAAGTGATTTGTCCAAGTTGCATGAGAAATTTCTTATAAGAAGTAAGGCTTTAGAGCATCCCAATTCCAGAATGTGTACCTTGGAATGCAGTTCTTGGTTGAACTTTATCCTTTCTCTGTGTTAGTCACATCCCAGAACATAAACTAACAAAAATAAACATTAATCTCACCATCATTGTGAACATTTTGCTTGTTCCCTATTACATTTTAATATCTGGTGGACATTTCTGAGCTGTACTATACTCAGTGAGATCACTCTTAGTGTTTCTACATTATCTTACCCAATATTTCACACCCTTGTTCTGTCAACAGGTTCTGTGAAGGGTCATGTTGTGCATAGCTCAGGCTTTGCAGTCTCCATGTCTCTGCTGTGACTACTCTGCTAAGCCCGTTTAAACAAGCTACAGACAACTTCTGAACATGTATGCCTATTTTCCAATTGGACTACAGACATACACTTTTATTCTGCTCTCATTTGTTGAAAAATATTATTCTCTTTTTTATTCCATCTAATATTTAAATATGCAAAGTCATTCTTAGTTTGTGTACTATAGAAAGTTTGGTCAGGGATCGGATTGATCCTAACTTACATTTTTTCCTACGTGAAACACAATCACAGTGGTGAATGTAAGATATGGTTGGAAAACTCGGCAGGGTCTGTTTCTAAATAAAAGATCTTTCTAAAAATTCAAGACCGATTTTGTTATTTTTTAAATAAGGAGTTGAGTTGTACAATGATAAATGCTTATAAAGTAACAATACAATATGAATTCATCTTAAACTATTATTACCCCCACATCGTCCACACTCCACTCTTGATTTTTTCTATATTATGTCTCTAAACAGATATAAATGTCCATATATATGTATACACATATATATGCAAATATATACACATATACATACATATATAGTTATACACATATACATATATGTATACATATATATGATTGTGAATTTTCCAGAATTAAATGATTTTATAAGTATTATTTGATTTTGGGTAAAGAGTATGCTACATTATTGATTATATCCCTAGAGCCCTGCCTATCTTCCCTCCCTCATCCATCACCCACCTGTCCCCTTCCCCCTCCCCTGCATATGTGTCTATGGTTTCCCTCGATTATATGTTGCTAAGCCTTTGGTGGATCTAAAACATGAGTTTGACTACCATTCACCCAAACCTGTGTTTTGTTCTAGCCTCCAAAAATGAGGGAAATCATTTGACGCTTGACTCTCTGGTTTTGGCTAACTTCACTTAGCATGATTTCTTCCATTACCACCCACTTACCTTCAAAGGATGCAATATTATTGTTGCTAATAGATGAGTAGAACTCCATGGTATATGTATACCACAGTTTTTGGATCCATTCATACAATGAGGGGCATCTGGGTTGGTTCCATAGTTTAGCTATTGTAAATTGATCTGTTGTGAACACAGATTTTGCTGTGTTGCTATAATGTGTTGATTCTAACTTCTCTGGGGAAATACCCAGAAGAGGATTTGCTGGAACCTATGGTGGGCCCATCCTAATTTTTTTTGAGGATTCTCCACACTGCTTTTCAGAGTGGCTGTACCAGTCTGCCATTCCACCAAGAGTGTGCTAGTTTTCCTATCTCCCCAGAACCCCTCCAATGTATATCTATACCACAGCTTTTGGATCCATTCATCCAGTGAGGCACATCTGGGTTGATTCCATAATTTAGCTATTATAAATTGAGCTTTTATGAACATAGATTTTGCTGTGTCCTGTAATGTGCTGATTCTAACTCCTCTGGATTATGTTCTTTTAAAATAGCCAGATGTGGCTGAAGCAGTTGTCAGTGGTTACAGCGCTTGCCCAGTAGGCATGAGTATACAAGTTCAAACCCCAGCACCACATACGAATTCTCGGTGCAACAAAAGCCACATGAAAAACTAAATAAAAATTGTTTCTCCCTCTCTCTCACTCTCTCTCTCTCTCTCTCTTATGAAAAATAAGAAAAAGAAAAGTAGGCAGAGTATGGACAAAGGAGACTCACTCAGTACTCATCAGGATGTCCCAGGCACTCTTTAGACACATTGTATGCAAGCGAGCAGATGTAGTTACCATAATTTGTGAGATAGAAAGGTTATTAGAAAGGGTTAAATAATATAGTAATTTGAATGTCTTTATTGCAGGAGAAGGCTAGTTATGCTGGGCAGGGAGTGGCTTTGCTATCAAAGTAAGCTTTCCTGCGTAGAATTATTTCTCTCTCTCTTTCTCTTTTCATGTGATGGCTTCCATCATGCTGAGAAGAGCAAGAAGTCCTTCAACAGATGTGGCCTTCTGATCTTACACTTCCCAGCTTTCAGAACAGTGACAAATACAGTTTCCTTTCTTTATAAATTACTAGTCTTTTCTATTCTATTATAGCAGCATAAAATGAATTAAAGACAACTAACTCCTCTGGAAGCACACAACTGTTAGTTGGTTGACTCCAGAGTTCTAGTCCAAGTCCTTTGGATTCTGAAGCCCAGGTTCTATTCACTTAACCATATTATAATAAAGTTCATGTTAAATAAATAAAATGTATGCAGTGTGATTCCCTAGTAATATGTGATAGTCCTTCAAACAATTGTGATTGATTAGTGGTGACAGCATTTCAGATATCATTATGCAGAAAAGCTGTTGGGAAATTCCCCTAGAAAGTTTATAAAAGCTCAGGAAAAAGGATGAAAGTACATGCTTAGCCAAATATACTTCATAAAGCTTGAATTGCCCTTTTATGTTTAAGCAGCTGAAGGTTGCAGGGTGGTCTGAGTGCAAAACTGCTGCCACCCCAGGTGAAAAGCCGTTTTTTAGAATGAGAATCTTCTGCACTTCTGCAAGGCCTTGTTTATGAAAGCAGAGATCACTGTTTTAGGAAATGGCAAAAACTTGCATTTCCTTAGTTTTGCTGGCTCTGCAAAACATGTGCACAGCTGTATTCAAATCCATTAGCTCAACCTTTCAGAAATTCTCTCACAGAAATTGCTTAGAGGTACATGGGCTGACAGTTGCTATGTGCTTTGAGAGACTTACCTGCCGGAAGCCGGCTCAGCAATCCTTTGCTTAATTGGTCTGTAGAGACTGGTCATTTTAGAGAAAGAAGTTCCACACCTCAAAGAGAATGACATCTACCTAGCTCATAATCACCTAATTTAGAGAAAGGGAATAGGGCTAGCTCTGGGGTTCACTCACCCTCGACCCTCTGTTGAGATGGGTGTTAGGGCTGCAGAAAGAACATCGAGGAATAAAAAAATTAGGGGAAATTGGAAACAGAGAAAAACGATTTTCAAAGTATATAAAGTCCATTACCCGAAAACCCAGGCAGTCACCTCTGAACACATCAGGTTTTAAAATGCACAACTGAATATCTGAGCAAGTTATTGAATTGTGACATATCACCTTTAGTTATGGCATTGTTTGTCACACAGGGGGATTTTCCTAAAATCAATGGATTTTAGTGGTGGATAATGATTAAATGAATAGAACAGCTTGCAACTGTGTGCGAGATAGTTCTCAGGGAGCAGAAAGGAGAAAGGCACACTTGTTCCTTGGTCATTTACTAAGGAGGCATGTAGCCTACTGGTTAAAAGCCTACAGTTTGGTACATGGGAACAATGAGTCAGGTCTTTCGCCCGCCACCTCCTAACAATGTATCCTTGGGCAGTTTAACCAATTTGTGCTTCTATTTCTTTAATCTAAAAATCAGATTCAATTGAACTGTCTTTTATCTTTATTCTTAAGGCCTTAAAATATAACATTTAAATCTTACTATTTTGAATTAAAAGTAAGATTATTTTAAAGCATCCTGGTGGCGAATCATTAAGATATGCCAAGATGACTGATACAATTATAATTTCTCTTGAAAGTTAATGAAAAGTTCCTATCACTCACTAGATTAATGAGTCCAAAAAATCACTATATTATTCTCTCTTATCTTACAAGGAACACTGTCTTTGAAAAATACAATTGATAAAAATTAAGAGCTTTCAAAAAAATAAACATCAATGAAACCTGTATAAAATATGTAACTTACTGTTTTCTTCAATTCTCACTTTAGAAGATATTATTAAAGCAAGGTAAAGTCCTAAAAGGACATTCAGAGAAAGAAGACATGGTCTTTATAAATTGAACCAGAATAATTAAAAATTAAAATATCCAGATATATTTATGAAATTATAGCACATGATAGAATAATGATGGCCATCATTTCAAATTAATTATGTAGCAAAACTAATGCAATATAAAAGAGAAAATATAAAATGGGAAAACTGACTACATGCACTTTTAAGCAAAGCATTTTAGAATTTGAAAGGGAGAACAGATGGCTTAGAAAACTATCTGAAATATTATTTTATTGGCATGCAAACTTCATTATATTTCATCATATTTATAAATAAGAATAATTTAGAGTTATAATATTCTACAGTATGATCTATATTCTAAAGGAAAATATGTGTAAATTTTCTTAATTTTCTTATCTAGTACAAAGTGACTTGATGTTATCAGATACAAAATCATGTAACAACACTATAAAATAATCTAAAATTTATATATTTAAATTTACTTAATAATTTAATAAATGATTTCTATTAGGATTTCTTAAATTAGTGATAGAATATATTTTTTAAAGACAGAGCGAGTGAGACACAATGAATCATATTTTAGTTATTTTTTCATCTGGTCTTAGCTTTTCCAACACTTAGTTGTAAATGTAATGCTGCAATTCAAATCTGGGTTCTCGTACATGCCAAGCAAATGCATTACCGTTGAGCCACCACTACAGTCCCAGTGATAGAATATCTTAATACTAATTATATTTACACCAACATAAAAACATATGAAGCAACTGTTAGTCCTTCTAAAGCAAAAAATGTACAGGAAAAGGTAAAATAGGCAGGGAAGGTTTTATTTGAAGCTATGAAAAGCAGGATGGAAAGTAGTGGACATAGGCTACCTATGTTTGGTTTTTGGCATTATCAACAGGAAAAGAAAGCTTTCCAGTGTCTTGACTGCAGGCAATTTTACAACTCAGAAGACAGGACTCACCCATATCAAGATCCTTCCTTCCCACTGAGACTGGTCTGTAGGAGTGCTGTCTCCCTTGGTGATTACAGGACTTTGGGATAAATAGGGCTTGGACAACTGACAGGAGGATTTTCTAAAGACTTACGACTCCAGTGAGCAGAATCAGAATTCACAGCTAAGTTGTCTAAAGATGATGTTTCAAGGAAAGGTAGGTAGGGGCTACTGTCAGAAAGAAGCTCTTAAATTAGTTCAACCTGAGGGGAACATGAAGCCCTTCCTTACAGTATACATCATAAGAAAGTGACATTTTTTTTCTTCAGGAATCCCTCTTTGCTCAAGAGATAGGTGCTCTGTTAGGAAAGGTGCTGTAAATTGTAAATTGATCAAAAAGCTGAAACTCATTAAAGAATGAAGGAAGACTGAACGGCACTTTGCAAAAAAAAAAAAAGAAAAAAAAAGGTTGATCAGGGCCAGGGTGCATGTGACCCTGAGAAGTCAGTTCTGAATAGTAAAAGCATCAGTAGCTCTGAAAATTAGAGTTATTCGTAGCTAAGAAGAGATGAAATAGATGAGAGGTAGTAGATAAAGGAGAGATAGATAAATGTGCAAGAAGATTTGAAATTTATACACAAAAGCATTCCATTATCTCCAAACACCCTCTGAATGATTTCATGTTTAAATAGTGGTAGCTATTATTGAAATCTCCGTGTCTTTAGAGGGAATTGTATGCACCATACTCGTACTTGGAGTTGTCCAAAACTTAGGGCATCATTTACAAATTGAGAAGCATTTGATCTTATAGAGAATGAAATGTCACTTTTGTAAACATTTTCTTCTGGAACTCCCACAGACTTTGCACCACCCCATCCCCACTTAGAGAGTTTGAGAGCTAAAGTGAGAAAGGAAGTGCCCTGTACCATGTAATCCCACTTGTCAAAAGAAATCTCCCACTGTGAATTTGCTTCATGATAATCAGGATTTGTAGTGACACACAACTGTAAGCCCCACCCAGAAACCAGAACTAAGGTTACTTAATGTTACTGATATTTTCCAAATTTCCCTGAAGAAGCCGGAGAAGTCACCTCTTCCAATTCAAAATTTGGGAACAACAATGGCATTTTACCTAACTACTGTGAACCTTGGAGAAAGAAGTGACAAGAGGACTAGAGACTGGAAGTAACATTTCTTATGCCCAAATCAAATTCTCTTGAAGCACTTGAGACACTGATACTCAGTGAGCTCCCTGTAAGCTCAGCAATGCTATCTTCCAACAGAGACACTATGTGAAGAGACATTAAGAGTACAGCAGAAATTCTTTAAAAAGATGCTTAAAGTATTATTATAATCTGTTCTATCATTCACCTTAGCTGATCCCTGATTTTTGGTTCTACCCTGTCAGATGCTTAATCCTTTATGGTCAAAGCCAATTGACCTTCTGATAATGAATTAGACTAAAAGAAGTTTAATAAACTGTGTTGCACAATAAGGTCAATCTGTAGGTTGCGGCAGGATCAACAACACAATGTAGCTACTCTATTACTTTGTACAAATAAACTCACATGCAGAAAATTAGAGTGGAAAAGGAATATAAAATAGTTATTCCAGGAGTTATTTTCCTCTTAATATGGAAAATAATTGAAGTGAAATATCCCAAGTAAATGGATTTTCTGAAAATGTTTAAATTCAGTAATTTCATATTTTATTATCAGTTATTCATTTACTAAGCTAAGCAAGCTTCTAGAACTCTGGTAATCTATGTATCTTATAACTATGCTAAGCATGTTATGGTCTATAAACTAGGTACAGCACTTCAACAGAAATTGAGTGTTTTGAATTTTATGGAAATATAAAATAAACATTTGGCCTGTTAAAGTTACTAATGAAAAATTAAAATTACATGTATTTTAATTTTATATGGCTAATAAGTTTTTATTGTGTTTTACAAAAGTGTAACGGCATGATAAGTTAGAGAAAACAATGAATCTTCCAAGGAAATGTTTTGGTGAGAGGTATGGATCTGTAGTAGAGTATTAATCTAGCATTCATGAGGGTTCAATAACCTGCATCAGAAGAAAAAAATAGTATTTAAAACAATATTGTATTGCTCTAAAGAACACTGTG
>PVKS010033242.1:0-21878 GCA_004027875.1 Aplodontia rufa
CTTTTTCAGCCCAGGGCCTGACTCTGCAAGCTTGGAGGGTGCTGTGCTGCATCTATTGACTGTGTCTGTTGGGTGTGGGGTACAGAATGCAGGGTTCAGAGCTGTCTCACTTCTGTGGCCATGCATGCTTGCTCCCCTGCCTTCCTCAAAGTGGCATAGAACTTGGTGGCTGTCTGCAAGTGTGGGACCAGTAGTGGTGGGCTCTCTGTGGGAGATCTATGACAGAGGCCTCCATGCTGGCTGTTGTCAATCACCAAGGTGCCTGCCCTGTGACTGGCTAGAGTGTCAGTTGGCCTGCCTGTGTCTGAGCTCCTAGGGCCCTTGGTTGTGAATGGCAGGTGCCTGCTGTCCTCCACTGGGACTACCAGGGAGCAGCACTGTCTATGCACTTTGTGTCTGTCTGCTACTGTAGGACTTGGGTGAAGACTGCTTTTGGGATGTCTGAAGCAAATAGATTTTGTCCTGGCTGGTGCAGCTCACTGGGTTGTGCATGTCACTGTGATGGTGTCTTTCCTGTGCTCCTGTGGAGTCTGCGGGGAGTGCTGGGTTGGAGTTAGCACTTCCCAGGTTATGCTTTGCTCTTATCTACTCCACCCTACTCCTCTTGTCTGTAACTTTCAGCTAGCAGTGATCTCTCTACAACTTCCTTCTGGATGGATTACTGACACATCTGTTTCAGAGGTTTTCCCTGTTTTTTTATTACTCTGTGAGGACTGGGGGAAGCTGGTGAATTTAACTTCTTCTGGGTATAACAAGGCAGTTAGCCTAAGAGACTCCATGTTTGCACTCTAGCTGACCTCCCCTGAGTATGGAAAACCCCAACGTATTGTAGGCCCCTAAGTATTGTGAGCCCCAAAGTATTGTGAGTCTCATAGAACGTTCTGTAAGCACTGCCAACCAGGATGCAATCATTCCCTGTTCTGCAATGTGATTGATGTAACTGCATTTTTTGGCTTCTGTAAATGAGCTTGCTTTGGAATACTGCAGACTCCCCAGTGCCTAGGAGGCTATGATTTTTGCTTTTATAAGAGCCTGCAGAAAGGGGATGGGGTCTGCACTTCGAACAGCATTTTGCTGTGGAGGCAGTCGCCGGAGGGCTAATAAAGACTGCATTTGCCTTACATTGCTCTTGGCTTGATTGCTCACTGGTGACCTTGCAACATTGGAACCCTGCCTATCTGACACAATGGCTGCCCAGGACAGCTTTCAGCACAACTGTTAGCCCACAACTGGGGTAAAATGGTGTGCTCACCTTCATGGTCATTGCTCCTCTGGTCTGCTGTAACTTGATCTGCATTCTTTCTAGCTGTTGTTCAGGAACTGAGCTTATGGGCACCCCCCCCAAGTTTTCCCCTCCCCCTGGCCCCACCCTGGCAGGGTTCAGGGTCAAGGAATTCTGTCCTTAGTTTCTGCTCCAGTAACCAATCTCCACATCCCTCCAAGTCTCAAACTGTCCAATATTGAGTTTTAGACCACTTACCCTGTCACCCGCATCTCTGGTTATCTGTTCGTTCATGGTTTCCTTTCTGGGTGATGGAGACTTTGAGTTGAAGGCTGGTTCCTAGGTCCACTCTGCTATCTTCTCCTCAATCCAAAGGTCACATCTTGAGGAGGCCCTCCCTGATCACCGTGGCCAGAAGTCTGCTGGTCACTGTACAGCACGTCAAATTCAACTTTTCTTTCATTACCTGCTTCCTCTGATTTATTTTCATCATCTCTGGGCTTCTCTGATCAGACATAAGTACCATGATAGCAAGAATCTCAATCACCTTGTCATCTTTTGTCCCTGGTCTTAAAATCAGGTCAGGTATTGTTTAGGTGCTCAAGCAGTTCATTGCTGAGGGATGGACTATCTGGAATGTATAAGTCCACCTCTCTGTGTTACCAAGAAGGACACGAGGCTCAGAGCATCAGCGACTTGCCCAGAATCACACAGCTGGTGAGGCACAGACCACCCTTGTACTCAGTTCAGATGAATCCAGACATTGTTTCTTTCTGACAGCTGAGCAAAGAAAGTTAAAACCCTGGGCTGCTGGCACACTTGTTCTGGAGAGACCCCATGCTGATTTCTGGGAGGTTTGTTTTTCTGGTGACAAATGAAAGCTGCTCGTGTTTGTGCAGACTAACAGCATGCCCTCTAACTGGTACAAATCTTTGTTTCTTTAAAAATTTGTTTATTTTTAATCATTGATTCCAGCAGCTTGGTGTGGGGGTAAAGCCACAGGAATGTATAAAAATATTAGAGTGGTCTTTACTTACATTTTGCTTCCTCCAGTTCTGCTGGGATGTACGAATTCCCTTGGGGGTCTTTCAAAACTGCGTTACAAATGTGTACACAGAAAGTCATAAGTGTATAAAGGGTAGGGATGTAAACATTAGGCACATATCAATGTCACCCGTCCTTTGTCTGAAAGAATGCTGGCAAAGCTCTGTGAAGTTGTAAGAGACCCATTGTTCAGAGGTGAAGACAGGCTTGCGGGTGGGTGGGCGCTGGACGAGGCTGGCTACCCACATACATTCTCACTGCTGCTCTGACGCCCTTGCCACAGCCTGGGTGCAAGTAAAGGGCCCCTGCAGAGAACACCAGCCTCTGTCTTCCCAAGTCTGCTCCTATCCGTGGCAGACATTCTATAAGGCAGGCTTGTGGAATTTGACACCTGACACATTCTTCCAAGACAAGAAACCATTAGGGATCTTCCTGCTTCCTCAGGCAGAAAAAGGTGTCTGGGAAGAACAGACACCTTTTTCTTAGGGATAGCTCCCTCCCACCTGAGCTTCCTTTCCTCTTCTGCCACCTGATCCAGGAATCGGGAGCTCCGGGTTAGGGTTAGAGGGGCCCTGACTTTGCCATGGCTTTTGAGTCCTCTTGGAACTTGGTTGTGACTAATGAAACTTCAACCTCTGCTCAAGGCTTCAATACGGGGTCCGAATTCTCTTCCCACCTTGGCCTTCCCAAGAATTAATTGAATGATCCCTCACATTAATAGTCTTCACATGAATATCAAAGGAATGAGAATCCACCTGCCTTTTTGTGCAGCCTGAGTGCCTCATCCCCTGGCTGACCTTGGAGTCTCTCCATCCGCTTTGATACCTCTGCTCAAAGGTCACTTCTTCTTGGAAGGCTCCCCTTATTCCTGACTTACGTGAAAGCCCCTCCCCTTGGAACAGCAATCATCATTGATTGATTTGAGTAATTGAATTATTTCATCATTGTCTCTCCGTAAGATGTGACCCTACTGAAAGCAGAGTGCTTACTATGGTATTGTAGTGCCTGGAAAAATCCCCAACACAAACTAGGAGCTCAATAAATGTACGGCTACATGCATGCACTGGCATGTATGTATTTTTCTTATTTTATGACTGAACCAGGGATTAAGGACTCCCCTCCCTGCATCCTCACAATCTTAGAGCTCAAGGCTATAAACCACTCTCTCCCTGATATTAGTAAACACATACTGCATGCCAGGCTTTCCTGTCACCTGAGCTTTCCTAGTCACCTACGTTTCTGTGGGGCCGGAACTCCACCTCTTCTGTAACACTGAGCTCCTGGAGGTGACATCACAGGGCTGTTGTTTGGTCACTCAGTAGCACCAAGCACAGTGCACTGTCTGGACAGAGGCTTTGCTCTGTCACATGCACTTTGCCTGGGCTGGCTCTTTCAGTTCTTACTACAATCTCATGAGGTGGGCCCTGTAAGAAAAGAAACCAAAAAATGAAGGAAATAAAGAGAGGAGAACAAAGGCTCAAGGGTAACACAGATTTATTCCAGAGAAACCTGTCAAGGGGGAAGCCAGTAGAAGCTGGACTCTGCTGCTTACAGACTGGGGTAGATATAGAGAGAATGATGGGGAAAGGGGCAAAGTGTGAGTTTTCTGGTTAAAAGGGTTTTTTTTCAATAGATGGGGTTTAAGATGAGCTTCTCAGTAGGGTGTGGAGCCTTTGATAAGGGCCTAGTCTGTGAGTAGGGGGTTTGCTGCCCAGCTGAGTGGCTTCTGGTAATTTTCCATATCCATCATTCCAGACTCTAAAGGGATATAATGAGTTGGGTTGATGATATTAAATTTTTTTCCAGCTAGTGGCTAAACAGACATATAAGTATTAATTCTGCCTAGGAAGAGTCCCTGGTTAAAATTGAAGCAGCCAGAGAGGTGATAGAAGGTAACTTGCTTTAGCTGGAGGAGGGAAATTTTAACAAGAGTTTGTTGGGTGGTCACGGTGAGTTTGGAGATATCAAATACTGTGGTTGACACCTCAGGGAGGAGAGCTGACAGGGATATTAGAGGAGAAGGAAATGACATGAGAGGATAAAGGAGTATGGGGGGATAAGATGGGTGTTAAAACAAATGGAGGCATTGAATTTGGTTATAATGTTCCTGCCAAGAAGAGAGTTGATCATCTATAAGTGAATGGATGGGGTCTTTCATTCAGGCGGCCAAAAACAAAAGGCTTTGGCCTAAGGTTTAGTTTATGGTGATGGAATCCCATTCTCCAAGATGCCCATCTATCTGCCTACAGATAATCTATCTCCTACCTCAATTTCCCTCTGAAGTCCTTGACTGCCTTTGGGGGAAAAGGGTGATGATCATTCTGGCTTCTTCCATGCTGACAGTGGGGTATTGGTTGTGGCAGTCAGGGAAACTCTCCAGAGGGTCTATATGAGGGGCCTCTGTAGAAGTTGGGAGGCAGCTGCACAGAGGGTCATATTTCCATGACTTCCTGGCACTGGATGGACTCTAGGCATCTCATGCATCAGGACAGTCCAGAGGTCTGTGATGGTGGCGGTTGGCAGGTGACTGGACATGCTGTACATGGGGAGGGATCATGCTAGAACAAAACATTGTTTTCTGCAATCAATTAATACAAAATAATCAGTGTTATCAGCCAGCCTTTGAAGACTATGAAGATAGTAACTTAGTAGAGCTTAGAGTGTGGTCTGACAAGTCATTTACTTGTGAACGCAGGCCATTCACGGTTTTAGAAACATGAGTATAGTTGCTAGGAATACATTTAATTTTTATAATGGCATAGCTGTATCCTTGAGTTGGGAAATGCCATCTGGTTTCTATAAGGTGGCTTTTTCATTATTAGAACTAAGCAATCATACCAGTGAAAAACAGTTTGAGTTTACTCATATAGGAGGTTAGGGAAATTTGTGGATCTAAAACTGACTTAGAACAAACTTGTGACTCTGGTAGTATCTTCTGTAACCCTTTCTTTATAATCTCCCAGTTTGATTTACTTGTGGGAGAAATGACTCGAGTGTACATTTTGAGTTTCACTGAATAATCAGTGTCTTTCTTTTCAATGCCTGTGTATGGCTGTGCTTTGGTTATAACTCTCCTGCCAGGTATTTAAGACCAAGTTGATCAAAATTGACTTTTTTGCCTCTCTATTCCTAGGTCAGCTAAGATTCCTCAGGAGGCCACCGTTGGGGATGTGTGAGAGCCTTTTGGCTCCTTTAACCTTCCTCCATCCGTGGTGCCATCTTCCAGGATGGGTCAGGGTCTTGCTGACCACATGTGGCTTCCCTCAGAAGCATCAGGGACATTCCCTTTCCAATGACCATCCTTTTTGCAAACTGTGCACCAGATGACTCAGAGAAGTCCCATTGTCACCTGAGTTTTTAGCTGACCGTACAGAGCAAGGGCCAAAATAATGACTTTTTCTTTAACCCTTTAACTTCCTTAATTTTGGTAAGCTGGTTTTGGTATTAAACAAACAGCAGGCTAGTTTCACCAGTCTTAACATGGGAGTACTGAGCTTTAATTTTAATGTGTACAGTTTTATAGTTATCCCTTTTATTTAATTGGGATCAATAATAGTGCTTGAAGTTAGTCTGATATCTGGCCTGTAGATGAAGGCATGTCTTAATTCAAGTTTTTCTGTTAGAAGTAGTACTTCTGCAAAACACTAATAGACAACAGTTTTTAAGTTTTACAAGGAAAATACAAAAAGGAATTGACAAAAGTAAATAAACTTCATTCTACTTTGGAACCATAAGGTGAGACTCTGAGTACAAAGTTCTCGTGTATTATTTTTGTAATCTCTCTGAACATACATTTAGGAAACAGTGTTGATGATCAGAAAAAGCCTTAGCATAAGCCAGGAATCTGGAAGAGTCACAGAGAGTCAATCACCCAGTAGGTTAGGGCTGATGGTGGATGAGATGTCCACCAATGTGAATGGTCCTGACTGGAGCCATCAGAGGGAGTGGTGGTGGAGAGGGAGAGAGAGAGAGAGAAGGAGAGAGAGAGGAAGAGGGAGAGAGAGGGAGAGGGAGAGAGATACTGACCTGGTGGAGGTCAGGGAAGGCCCAGAGGAGCCACCCTTGGTGGGAACCTTGAAACATCGGTCCTGGTTCAGACCAATTGCCATTTTGTTGTAGAAAGTTGTTATAATCTATTAGTATTTTTGGATCAAAGATTCTGAATTCCAAATTCAAGCCATTGGGTAATGGAGAGGTGTGATGGAGGTGACAGGAGAATACAAAGCTTCCTCTGTTTGCTCTTTGCCACCCGGCAGCAGTGCACCTGGAAGGAGTGGGATTTCCCAACTCCAATCCCAAGGTAAGGACCACCAGGGTCCAGCGGGAGTTTCTAGCAGGGTACCTCTGCAAGAAACCTGGAGTCTTGCCTCTCTGGCGAGTTGATTAGGAGATTGGTGATGCATGCAGGAACCAAATGGAGAATGGATCTGTGACCTGGAGGTCTGGGAGAGCAGCAAAAGTAAAGACAAGAATGAGGTTTTCAGACACACCAATAAAGATCTCAGAAAAGCTCTTGCTTTTTTCCTATACCAATGAAGCTGCAAAAATCTCCCCCTGGGATGGGATTGATTTCAGGTCTTGCTCTGGCTGCCATTTAGCTGCAGCGAACTTGGAGGGTGCTCTGAATCTCACATCTTGAATGAAAGAGAAGTAAAGAGTAAGGTAGAATTGAAAGGAAGAGAATGGGAGGGAGCATGAGAGCTCCATCCACCCTTCCCGGGTTTCGGCACCATTTCTATAAGAAAATAGATGAAAAAGTGAAGGAAATAAAGAGAGGAGCGCAGCGACTCAACCATAACAGGTTTATTTGGAGGACATCTGCAGAGGGGGGACCAAGTGGAGGCTGGGCCCTTTCTGCGACTTACAGACTGGGGTAGATATAGAAGGGATGTTGGGAGAGGGGGTCAAGGTGTGAGTTTTCTGGTTAAACTGAGTTTTTCAGTAGGTGGGTATTAAGCTGAGCTTCTCAGTAGGGTGTAGATCCTTTGATAAGGGCCTGAGATGATAGGTTCAGATAAGGGCCTGGTCTGTAAATTTCTTGTGAGTACGGGGTTTGCTGCCTGGCTGAGTGGCTTCTGGTAATTTCCCATATCCATCAGGCACCACCCAATTCCCGTTTACAAATGGAAAGGAGCGCAGTCTAGTGGTTAATGGTGCACAATAAGAAGCCAAGCTCCCCTGCCTCCACCAGCCAGATGACTTTGGACAAGTCACATATATGTCTTTCAGCTTTGTTCCCCATTCATAAAAGGGGAAAAAGCTTAATATACCTAAAGGAGTAAATCAAGGTCAGTGACTTCTGCAGGCAAATGTTGGTGGTGGCCAGCATACCAGCTGTAGGCTACCTGACTATCCTAGGGTCTTCAGTGGCTCAGCAACTGCACCCACTGGGGCCTCTGTCTCCTGTGCCCAGGACTAGGGCTGGTTGATCAAGCTCTGGCCTGTGCCCTGACCTGGACATGTGTGGACCTGCCAGCAGGTGAAGTCTTTCCATTGGGTTGCATAAAGGGGTTCTGGGGAGGGTGCTCACCACAATGCTGCTCTAGGAGCAGAATCTCCTTGGCACTGAGTTGAGGTACAGAGGGAGGTGGGGGGATCTCCCTAGCATCCGACAAGTGTCAAGAAACAGTCCCTACACTGTTACACTGCTGGTGGGAATGCAAACTCTTTCAGTCACTATGGAAAGCTGTATGGAGAATCCTCAAAAAATTAAGGATGGAATCACCTTACGACCCAGCTATCCCACTCCTGGGAATTTTCCCAAAAGAGTTAGAATCAGCATATTACAGCGATGTGGCTTCATCAATGTTTTTAGCAGCTCAATTTACTATAGCTAGATTATGGAACCAACCAAGATGCCCCTCACTCAACGAGTGGATACAAAAACTTTGGTACATATATACTATGGAATACTACTCAGCCATTAGAGAGGTCGATATTATGGCTTTTGAAATCAAATGGATGGAGAGGGATAGAATTATGCTTAGTGAAGTCTCCCAAGCTCAGAGACTCAAGGACCGAATGGTTTCTCTCATCTGTTGATGCTAGCATATATGGGGAAGCAGTAGCGCAGACAGCTAACCTAACAAAACTTCAAATTGAATGACTTTCAGAGTAATAGGGGGATGGCTCTCTAGGATAATTGGAGGTGTAGCGGGGGATGGGGATGGGGAGGGTATATGAAGAACTCATAGGAGTCTGGAGATTGGGAAGATGGGGGAACCATCCCAGAAGCTGATGTCATTCCTCCACGAGCTACCCATTTAACGCATGAGTTCTTCTGGGGGAAACTGCAACAGGTAAAACCCAAGGTGGTCATCCATCTTCTGTCATTACCCCTGGATAATCAAGTTTATATATATTGATTGCTACTGTTTTGATAATGTTTCCCCCTCAACTGTATCTCTATATACTTCTAATAAAAATAAATAAATTAATTAACTAATTAAAAAAAAAGAAAAGAAAAAGAAACAGTCCCTTTCCCACATTCCTTCCCAGCAGCCCTGCTAGAAGCCCAATCCCTGAAGCCCTGCTTCACCTGGAACTATTCCAAAAGGATTTTCTGGACAGGTTGCAGGGAGGGCTAGGATGGGAGCAAGGGATCCGTTGTGTGGAAACTCCTGAGTCGGGGGTGAGAGTGGAGGCAGGTGATTAAAATGTCTCCAGGTGTTTCTTCTCTGGAGCCACCAGCTTGCCTGAGTTTTTGTCCTTTGTAACTGGCCCTGGGTTAAGGAGAGGGTGTTGTTCTCAATGAATGGGGAGGAAGCAGCCTGTCAGAGAGATTGGCTGGAGGGCCTACATTACTAGTTAGCTGAGAAGTTAGTAGGGTACCTTGGACATTGTGACGTAGCTCAACATCTGGAACAAGGCAGACACGTGTTGTGTGGAATATGCACACATTAGGCAGGTTTCAGTGAACAGGGAATTCAGTAGGCAGCCTTTAGGTAGAGCATATGACATTCAGTAGGGATGTTTTATCTAGTGTGTTCTGCATACAGTCGGCATGCTTTATGAAGTGCAGGTAGCATTCAGTAGGTACACTGTGTGGAGAACAGGTGCCATTTATTAGCATTGTATGTAAAGTAGGTAGCATTCAGTGGGCATTTTTAGGCAGAATAATTAGTATTCAGTAATCATCATTTATGTAGTGCTCCTGGCACACAAAAGTCTTGCTTTATGTAGAGTACCCAGCATACAGCACAAGGACTTGACCTAAAGTCTTTTGCAGGGTACAGTGCTGGCTCACAGCAGGTAAGGTTGTAATTTCCAGTTCCATTCTGTCACTCCATATGTTCCCCTACAGTATTCTAACCTGATATCCCAATTTCCACACAAAAAGACTGAGTCTAGGCTGGAAGGCACTTCCCACAATCAGAGCAAGGATGGCACAGGGACTTGTCCCTTGGTTTGACCCTCCCTTGCTTGGATCCCATCTTCAGAGATCTCCTGTTGGCCCCACATACCTTCCCTTCTGTCTCATCTTCCTTTTCCAGCTGAGCTCATCCTCAGGTGTGCCCTTCCTGCTGGGCTCCTTATCCCTGGAATCTCATCCAGAAATCCCCAGCAAGGGCTGGATTCTTACTGCTCCTAGAAGTCATGTCTCAACCCAGGCCTCTGGCTAATTATAAGCAGGACTTGAACTGGTCAGCCACAACTCTCCATCTCTGAGCTCCTAATTTTGCCCTGAGAAATGGTGCATAACATTCTCCCAGCCCCTGCTTGGAAAGAAGCTCTGGGAATGTTCTGGAAGAAGGCTTGGCTTGGTCCTGGTCTCCTGAACTCTTTAATTCATCTTTTCCCTGCTGTACTCTGGCCATGGGAGGGCAGGTGGGGTTGTAAACTTTGTGACTCAGAATCACCTTTGTTCACCGCCCCTACGTAGTTCCCTACTTCGTGAAAGAGGTGCCAAGTTCTAACCATCTAGTGCCCATGCCTGTGACCAGGAAGTGGCTCCCCTTTGAACCAAGCTAGCCCCACGCCCAAATCTTGGCTGCCTGCCCAGGCAGGGCTGCTTTGATTGGCTATTCCAGTCCAGCCCAGCCCAGCTCATTCTCCCAGGTATTCCACCAGGTCATCAATCAGGGACAAAGAAGTGCCAGAGGAGGGGAGAAGAGCTTGCTGAGAAGCTGCTCCTGAAAGAAGGTGCTGGGGTGAGTTTGGTGGGGCTTTAGGTTCTTGCCAGGTATGAGGAAGGTGCTGTCCGGGGATGAGGCAGCTCCAGAGAGCCAGGCAGCCTAGGAAACTGGTTGTTTCTGGGTAACAGCCTCTGGAACCTTGTTAGTGATTCAGAAAGACCTGGACTCTAATCAGTCTTTCTCTTAATTGCTCTCCTCTTCCTCCTCCACCTCTGTCGCTTCTCCCCTCTCACCACTTCTTTCCCTGGATTGCCGCAGGTCTTCCTCCCCTCTCAGAGCCCTTTCTGTCCTCTCAATGCTGTTCCTGTCCAGTGTCCCTAGAGAACATGTCCCCTTCCTGGGCCTCAGCAGCTCTTCCCCATCCCATCTTCCCTTCAGGATGCCACAGCTGAGTCTGTCCTGGCTGGGACTGGGGCCGCTGGTGTCCTCTCCTTGGCAGCTCCTGCTGCTGATTGGGGCCTGCTGGCTTGTAGCCCGGATGCTGACCTGGACCTACACCTTCTATGAAAACTGTCGTCGCCTCAGATGTTTCCCACAACCCCCTCAACAGAACTGGTTCTTGGGTCACCTGGGCATGGTGAGTGTGGCAGCAGGTGTGTTGGGCTCTTAGAGTGTCTGGACTTCTAGTGGGGTCAATAATGAGGCTTAGGGAACTGGGTGTCAGGGTGTAGACTGGGGTGTAGGACTGCAGGGAAATGTGGATCGTGACTGTCTTCAGCCCAAGTCACCATCTTTCAGTCACAACACAACTTCTCTGTCTGCCCTGGATGCACTGTTGGGACCTGGATATGGCCTGAGAAGGATGCAACAGGAGATGCACAGATTCCCATCATCCTTACAAAACTAGGAGACATGTTCACTGCAGAGGCTGAATCACCTGAGAGGCTGTAGGATCTTGGGATAGTTTCTTAGTCAGGGTTCCCCAGAAAAAGAGAACCCCAAGGATACCTCCCCACCCACCCACATGCACACACACTTACACACCCTACACTCCTGGACACACAGTCATTCACTACTTAAGGATGGGAACCCATTCTGAGAAATTCAACATGAGGCAATTTTGTCCTTGTGGAGTGGCCTTACACTTAACTGCACAGTGTAGCCTTCCAAACACCCAGGCCATGTGGTGCTGCTCATTGCTTTTGGTGTACATACTTGAGCAGCCTGTTCTTGTCCTGAGTTCTGTAGGCAATTGTAACACAATAGCCATTTAAACACAGAAAAAATACAGTTAAAGTACTGGGTGATAGAAATTCTTCAACTATATTGTCACCTTAAGTGACCAAAATTGTGTAGTTTGTCACAGAGACAACATTATAAAGAGAATTACTGTTTATATACTGTCACACAAATGTCTACACACATTATACAAACATAAAAACATGCATATGTGTGTATAGACATGCATATGTGTATATGTATATGACTTATGGGTGTGTTTATGTACAAGCATATACATAAAAAGAGAGAGAGAGAGAAAAAAGGATTATTATGGGAATTGGTCCAAGAAGTCCCACCATTGGCAAGGCGGAGAAACAGGGAATCTGGTAGAGGTCTTACTTCAGTCGGAGTCTAAAAGCACAAAAATCTGTTGGTAGACACTGTTGGTATGAGCTTCTGAGTCCAAAGGCCCATGAACTTGGAGTTCTGATGTCCACAGGCAGAAGAAGATGGATGTTTCACTCCAGAAGAGAGTGACTGGCTCTTTCTCTGCCTTTATGTCCTCTCTGGACCCTCAGAGGATGGACACTGTACCCACACTGGGGTGGGTGCTTGATCTGTACTCAGTCTACTGATGCAAATGCTAATCTCTTCTAGAAACAACCCACAGACACACCCAGAAAACATGTTTCACGGGATATCTGGGCATTCACGAGCCCAGGCAAACTGATACTTGACATCAACCAGGAGATAACCACCCCTGCCTTGCTTTCAGATCCAACCCACAGATCAGGGTTTGCAGAAAGTGATGCAGCTGGTGTGCACCTACCCTCAGGGCTTTATGACATGGCTGGGTCCCATCATTCCCATGGTCACTCTGTGCCACCCCGACATCGTTCGATCTGTTCTCAATGCCTCAGGTACCCATGCAGAGCTTATGGTGGTGGGTGCCATGACACCTGAGGACTCAGCCCTCTTCCTGGTTCACCCCAGCCCATCCTTCGCTCTGTCTCTTCTTTTCATTCTTCCTCTTTCTTTCCTGGACTCCCCAGCTCCCATTTCACTATCATTTTCCTGCACTGCTGTTATACCTGCCACTCACTTTGGGAATCTAGACACCCCTGGAACTCCAAAAGGCCACAATCCAAGGCTCTGTCCTGGAGCAACCTGCTATGTCAAGAACATTTGTGATAGCAGGAGGCTTTGTGGAGGAGGCACTCCCAGAGCCTTGTGTGAAGTGACAACTTGGGAGGTTTTCCAGCAGGGACAGGAGGAGCTTTGGGCATCAGAAGCATCCACATCTCCATGCCATTCCTGGCAACAGCCTTGCCCATCCCCAGGCCCAGAGCCATGAGGAGGGCTTGTGGCTGGTGGAGGATCTCAGCTTCATTTCCTTGACACCCAACTCTGTGGGTGGATTCCTTCTACCCCTTCTGGTGGCTTCTCCACTGCCTGCAAGTCCTCCTGCCCCAGGACTTGGGAAACTTCCATGGGGGACCCCGTCCCAGCCTGGCTCATTTCCATTGCCCCCTGATCTTCCCATTCTTGGGCAGACCAAGCTGAGCAGGGAGAAGGACAGTTTCTAACATAAATCATGGCTCTGATACCAAAATGCTTGGTGATTGAGGGCAAGTGCTTGAGAGTGGCTGCTGAAGTCTCTTTCAGTTGTGTGTGGTGGAGACGCACCACTGTGTGTTCTAAGTCAGAGAGGGAATCTATTTAGTGTGAAGTCCAGGGAGGGTGATCTTCAAGCAAGCCAAACCCAGGGGTCAAGTAATGTCCACAGAAATCTGCCTCCTTCTGTTCTACCTTTCTTGGCATCATTGTCCTTTCAAGGCAGCGTTTCCTTGTGGTCTGATGAAGAGTCCCAGAAGTTCAGGTCCATGAGCAGCTCTTCATTGCCATGTGTTCCCATCAATGATTCGTTATTCACTTCAATGTCCTATCCTGATTCAGAGATGGATTTGTTTTTAGTCAGTGTGATCCTGATTGCCCAGACTTGGCAGGCATGGGACCCCAGTGCAATTGTTTTGGAGACTC
This sequence comes from Aplodontia rufa, assembly GCA_004027875.1. Taxonomy (NCBI): domain Eukaryota; kingdom Metazoa; phylum Chordata; class Mammalia; order Rodentia; family Aplodontiidae; genus Aplodontia; species Aplodontia rufa. Next base: position 13,603 of record PVKS010033242.1, read on the forward strand.
CAAGCAGTTTAGTGGTTAAGAACTCAGGCTGGGAATCAGACAGACCCTACCTCTGGTCCCAGGCATGTGGCTTGATATTGGGGAGGCTGTGTGCATATCTGTCACTTCCTCATTCAGATTCAGTCTCCTCATCTGGAATATTGAATGGACGATAACCCAGGTGTGTAGTGTTTAGGATGCATAAGGAGAAGGGATGTTTTTGTGCCTGTAACTGAGGGACCTGGATTGTTGTGTGTGGAGGTGAGGGCAGGGAGCCCAGCCGGAGGTCAGCATGGAGGCTGACAACCTGTGGTTCTGAATTCCTAGCACTCCCCATGGGGGTCTCCACACTGCAGGTCCTTCTCTGGTATCCTTGGGGAGCATGCATTGGTTCCTGTTTCTTCTCCAGATCCAGAGCTCAGAGGAAAGTCTTTTGTACATCCAGGGTCTGTCAAGCACCTTTGGGGAGGTGTGCAGCTGATGGATGGGGCCCTGGCACCTATTTGTCTGCATCTTCAACCCCTCCTTCATCAACCCTCTGCTCTTTGCCCAGCCAGACCCTGCATTGACACCACCTGCTCTTTATAGGGTCTCTGTGCTTTCTCAGACCAGTCAGGGGAACTGAGTGCAGGCATGAGGGACTTTGGCAGTGATGCCCTGCCTCTGTCTCACCTGGACCCCACCTGTCTGATGTCTGCTCATGTATGGAGCTTGCCTGTGTGATATAGGTTCTATGGCCACATCTTGCCATTGTACATTAACTCCTGGGTCCTGGTTACAGCCTGTGTGATTCATGCCTGGTTGCACATGGGAACCTATGGTCCTCTCTGGGGCTCAGTTGAAGTCAGGGATATTTGGGGCTTGTGAGGTGTGTGTGGTTCCTGTCTCTATGTCTGTTGAAGATTGCCTTTTTTCCTTCTGGCCTCATTTTGGCCATGCTTGTGCTTTCTCTGGATTGTGGGCCTCAGAGTCCTTGTGAGAAGAGACTTAGACCATACTTGCCTCTTGTCTAAGACAGGTCTTAGGGTTCATCCAGGTCAGATCTGAGACCCAGTCAGGTCACATCTGGGCCATGTCTGGGATATGAATAAGTTCTTATGTCAGTCCTCTCTGCAGCCTGCCTGTGGGCATAGAAGTCATGTTAGACCTTGCTTGGTTCATGTCTGAGATGTTGCATCATGTCATGGAAGGTCATGTATATTTTGCCCACATCAGGACATGTGTCCTGGTCACATGACCCAGGTCTGTATCAGGAGATGACAGATGTTGCTGGGATGGACAGGGTTTCCTGTAAGTTCTGTGGAGTGTTGTGCTGTGCTAGAATGTCATAGAGCATGTTGGTCCTTGTAGGAGTCATGTCCAGGCATGCCCCTGTGTGTTAGGCTGTATATTTGCTCTTAGCTGCAGCCTGGCCTGGTCAGCCCTTGCCTCTCTTCCATCTTCCCTACTTCCTCTTCCCTGCAATACTTTCTACTAGGCTGTATTTAAATGGGGGAAGTGCAAATACCCATCTGGGAGCCCCACCCACCTTCCCAAAACCCATCCCACACCCCTCTCTGTGGCTCTTGATGGTTCTTGCTCGTGTCAGCTGCTGTTGCACCCAAGGATATGACCCTCTATGGCTTCCTGAAACCGTGGCTGGGTGAGTGTCTGCTGGGGACAGGGCTTGGAGAAAACCTGGGGGCCCAGTCAACCTACTGCCCTTGCCCACTAACCATGGCTGCCCTACCAGGGGATGGGCTCTTGGTGAGTGCCGGAGACAAGTGGAGACACCACCGTCACATGCTGACACCTGCCTTCCACTTTAACATCCTGAAGCCCTACGTGAAGATTTTCAATGACTGTGCGGAAGTCATGCATGTGAGTCCCTTGACTCCAGGGTCCAAAGTTGAACCTGGTGGGAGAAGGGTCACCAACCATTCTGTTGTACTGCCCTGCCCCTGATGGACCACTTTCAGGCCATTGATCTTTCCCTCTGTGCCTCAGTTTCTACATTAGTAAAGTGGGGATAAAAATCTGTTTATGAGATGGTCCAGATAATGTAATGATGCTATGTCCCTGGTGCATGTTGGGTACTCAAAAGGGGTTAGTTTCTGTGCTTCTCTCACAGAACACCTGTAAAACCAAACACTAATGATGACTAATACACAAAATTTACAGTTGTGTAACAGGACACTTCTGATCTCACTGGTTTAATTCAATGAAGGTTTAGTTGCTAACAAGGGTATGTGTCAGTAGCCTGGTTCTTCTGGATGTGGATGGATCCCTCAAGGTATATGATTAGCTGGGGGTCAAATAGTCAGCTTTGATGACCCTTGCTAGGTTCCTCACCTGTTTGGGGATTGACTGATATAGAATTTTCTCAAATAGGACAATAGTATTCACCTCTGCATGATTCTCTCTCTTCAGAAGATTTGCTGGGGTTCCAAGGCAGAGAGAGGTTTCCATGGGTGTGAGCAGAGCCTACAGTGCCTCTTGAAGCACAGGCTTCATTGGCCTTATGACTGCATTTTCACCACATTGTGTTGGCCAAAGTCAGAATTCTACCACATGATCAAATGCGGACAAAATAGGGCCCCTCTTAGTGGAATTTGCTGCAAAGTAAAATTGGAAGAGTTGTGGATCAAGGAAGTTGGGTAATATTTAGAGTGAAGTGTTTTTTTAAGTACTTAGGATTTCCTCTTCCTTGCAAGATAATAATTTAGCTCACTATCATTTTTTGGATTATGATGAGGGACATGAGTGTACTATGTTAGTGGCAAAGGGGATGATGATGACTCATAGCCAGCAAGAAGTATGTGCTACTGGTTGGTTTTCATCCTCACTTCAAGCCACCAAATCCCATGGTGGTGACAAGGCATGACTCAATAGGTGCCTGCTCCTTGGTACATTGCATTATGTTATGTTTATGCAACTGTCTCAATGGGAAATAGAAACAAGCCTGAGTTTCACCCAGGAGAGCCATTCTCTCTTCCTTTGAGGTTGCTCTCTATAAACACATATTTTGAAAATTGGTCCAGGTTAGGATCATGGCATTCTCAGCATACCCAGAAAGTAAAATAAGAACCCATGCAGGGCTACCTCTCCCACAATAGGGATAGTTTAGAAATCAATTTTTTTCACCCTGAAGATGAGGAAAGCTAACATTGAAAACTCTATATATCCCAGACATGATGCCATGTGCCAACTGCATAATACATGTTGTTGTCAAATTTATTTCCCACAACCACAAATATCCCAGGTTATTTGGCTCATGACAGATAATTATTTTGAGTGTGAGAGAAAATAAGAAATTTGTTCAAGATCATCTAGCTAGTGAGCATGAACTCCACTGAACAGGAGTTTTTATCCCTATTAAGCAGACTCTGAAGCAGATCAGCATATCTGTTGCTGAAGACTGGACAAGAGGACCTTAGGAGAGGGAAATGAGTTGACTGAGAGTGCACAGGAGATGGGAGGCAGAGCTGGGACTTGAACAGGTTGCCAGAATTGGATGTTCATCTCTCAGTCAAGTTTCCTGATCCTCCCTGAGTTTGGGTGCCAGGAGCAGACAATAGGAGGCTGTTTCTAAGGAGTCCATCTAGTGGCTGTGGTTGGGCTAGGTCTCAGGGAGTCAAGATCGAGTCCCAGCCCCACTCTCTTCTCTGGCCAGGCCAAGTGGCGGCGACTGATCTCAGAGGGCAGCACCCGTCTGGACATGTTTGAGCACATCAGCCTCATGACCTTGGACAGTCTGCAGAAATGCGTCTTCAGCTTCGACAGCAATTGTCAGGAGTGAGTCCTTTCCTAAGGTTGGGGAAACATTGTCTCAAGTGAGTAGGTGGGTGAAGAAGGACTATGTTTAGGGACCAGATGAGGCTCCCTGGAGGCTATGGGTTAAAGCTAGCATTGGAGAACAGAAATGGGAAGAGAGAGATTAGTTCTTCCAAGTAGGTAGAATTATTTGTATAAAGGTAAGGGGTCTCAGACAAGCAGAATCATACAACAGTAAAGAGGGGGACGCTTTAGATGTGGATCAAGTGATAGGAATAGTCAATCTTAAAGACATTGCAAGTCAGACAAACCTAAATGAACTTCTTCATGAGGTTTTTCTGGGAGCCACTGAAGGTATTTTAGTGGATGGCAGCATGATTGGAGGTGAACTCTGTGGAAATGACTCATGTAGACAGCAGATGGACTTGACCCTGGAAGTATGGAAGGCAGGGAGTGGAGAAAATGATGTGTGTGCTGTTTGGATAGTTTCAGGAAAGAAAAAGAAAAGGGACTGGATTGGAAACTGGGCATTAGAGTAAGGAGAGGAGTGTGGTGTCCAAACTGTGGTCTGAGTTCCTTGGGGCATGGAGATGGCTCACAGACATGGGAAGAAGGAAGAGAAGAGAGTTAGGATTGTCAGCATTATGGCTCACATCCACTATGTATCTGTGAGGCTTTGTGTTTCTGGATACTCTGTTTCCTGTGGGGAGGTAGCTTCCAGTTAACGGTGAGAAGTGTTCCTTGGGCATCAGGTAGGTGAAGTTAATGCCTCCCTTAATGCCCTCAATCTGCAGGAAGCCCAGTGAATATATCGCTGCCATCTTGGAGCTCAGTGCCCTTGTGGTCAAAAGGAATGAGCAGCTCCTCCTGTACATGGACTTCCTCTACCGTCTCAGCCCTGAAGGGCAGCGTTTTCATAAGGCCTGCCGCCTGGTGCATGACTTCACAGACGCTGTCATCCGGGAGCGGCGCCGCACCCTCCCTGATCAGGGTGTTGATGACTTTCTCAAGGCCAAGGCTAAGACTAAAACTTTGGACTTCATTGATGTGCTCCTGCTGACCAAGGTGGGCTTTTCAACAGGCAGAGTGGTATTAAAGTCAAATGCCAGAATAAATAACTAGTGTTTGATCATGAAGACACTGGGGAGCCATTGGAGGTATCTGAGAGAGGACTGAACAAGCCAGTGCCAAATAGATTTTAGAGAAGACTCTAGAGTGCAACCAGCAGTGGATTCCATAATTTGAAGTGGTGAAGGGCTTGAGATTTAATCTATTTACAAGTTAATAAGTTAGTACACCACACTGATGTCTGCATCTTTACCTGTGTTGACAAACGTACAACACACTTTGATCAGAGCAGTGGTTATTACAGCAATACAGTAGCCTCAGTAGGATTGTAGACATGTGTCCTTATTCCCAACTTCACCTTCCCCAGGTGATACAATAATCTTTATGCGTTGCAGAGTTTATATTCCCAGAGAAAGGCCCACACTTTATGGGTCTTGGAGCTTATACAGGACAGGTGGCACAACTACTCTTATTGCAGAAAAAGAAAGGAGGCAGGGGAGAGAATTTTGTTCTGGAGACTAAACAAGTTGTCTCCATCACAAAGGTAAAATCTATAGGTCTCAGAACCAATTGTCTCCAGGGGACATAAGATTCTCACTCAGGAGTGTAGGCAAGTGTATTTGGTGTCGTGCTTAATCTGTAACTTCCAAGGTTCCTTGCCCTTCAATCACCTCTAAACCAGGTTCCAGTAAACTTTTGTCAAAAATTCGTCTTTACACAAGAACATGAAAATATTCATGCATCATGGATTCCTCTAAGCAGGAACAAACCAGAAAGCAAGGAAATGTGGCAGGATGGTTGTTTGGTGGGGATTCTAGTGATAGTGACCATGTAAGGTATAGGGGTGCAAGTGGGTTTGTGTTTGTGGATGGAAGATGGGGATTCAGAACTCATGTCAATCACACTGAAGATCCCTGGTGTGATTGGGGACGGGGGTGTCTTGTCTTCCCTGCAGGATGAGGATGGAAAGCAGTTGTCAGATGAGGACATACGAGCAGAGGCAGACACCTTCATGTTTGAGGGTGAGGGCCCCATTGTGGAGTATAGAGTGGTTGGGTTTCTCTCCATCCCAGAGTTTGAGCTGAGTGGATCCTAGATCACTGCATTCTGTCCATCCTCCCCTTTCCCCTTCTTTCCTGGGAGCTCAATCCTTGAGCACTGTCTACCCTCTGGTGCTGAAGCAGCCCAGAGAACTAAGGTTGCCTGGCTGCTCCACAGGCCATGACACCACCGCCAGTGGCCTCTCCTGGGTCCTGTATAACTTGGCGAGGCACCCAGAGTACCAGGAGCGCTGCCGGCAGGAGGTTCAAGAGCTGCTGAGGGACCGTGATCCAAAAGAGATTGAGTGGTGAGTGAGGTCCTGAAGCTTGTTCTCCACCCCTCTTGTGGGCCCTGCTCCCCAGGTGGGGATGGTTAAGGTGGTTGTAATTCCATTATTGCCCTGTGGGAATGAGAGCCCAGACAGTGGCAGGGCCTGGTATCCAGCCTCACTTGCAAGAGAGCTTGTGCAGAATTTGGAGACAGAATGATCTGAACTGCTGGGAAAATCAGTGACACTTTGAGAACCTACGTGGGTTGATGAGACCCGTTAGCCACACATTCAGGAAACGAAATTCCCCTCCATTCAGTTCCTTTTCTCAAATAGCACTTTTCAAAGATCTTCCTTCCCTCAACCTTTATTCTTCTCCTGCACTGTACTTCTTAGTTTCCTGCCCAATCCAGGATTCACAGGAGCCACCTGTGTGTAAAAGTCATCTGTTTTGTCCAGAGCACCTGCATCATTCCTCCACGCAGCCTTCATTCAGCAAGCACTCCCACATGGTCTTGCCATCCTAGTTCTGTGTTCACACCTGTTCTGTGCTCCAGAGACCTGAGGAGGACACAGTCCAGGCACATGCCTTCCAGGGGCTCTGAGAGGGTGGGAAAACAGTCCCAGGCAGGGCCACTACAAACATCCAAGGGTAGGGATGGGATGGAGAGTAAGAGAAACAAGACTAGAGGTACAGGGAGTATTTCAGCTCAGCCTCTGAATGATCATCAGAAGAAAAATTTTTCCATCAGGGGAACAATTTTCTAGGTCAAGAAGCAAATAGCAAGTCTTAATGGAGGGACAAAGAGAGAGGAATAGGAGAGAAATAAGAATAGAGACTGCAGGGGAATCTGGAGTGATGGCTCGGCGGTTATGGCGCTTGCCATGCATGTGCAAGTACACAGGGTCAATACCTGCACCATGTACACAATGCAATGTGAAGCAAGAAAACCAATTGAAAACTAAATAAAATAAAATTGATTCTCTATTCTCTCTCTCTCTTACTGTCCTTCTCTCTTTTAAAGAAAAAAAAGACTAGAATGGGAGAGGAGAGGTGAAGGTTTGTGAGTGAAGAGGAGAGGGATGGTGAGATGCAGATGGAAGGGGCTGGGAGGAAGACAGAAAATGAAATGGGGGAAGTGAGGAAGGGAAGGAGGGAGGAAGAGAGAACAGAGGGGGCTTTAGTGGTTTCAGTGAGCCAGATTTAGTAGCTCACACCAGCTGAGGTGGAATAACAAGGTTTGGGGTCCAGACCTTGTCTCAAAACAAAAGCAAAAATCAAAATGAACAAACACCCATGCAGAGAAATGAATGTGTCTTTTCTTTCTTGTTTGTACTTTAGTTTTGCTGTATAGTAAAAAGAGCACTTACATTCATGCAAACTATTGACTCCTTTGTAATGGCTGTTTGGATGTTGTCTTTGAGAAAAGGTTTCTAAAGAAAGCTTTATCTTCTCTGGTCCTTTGCTAAGATTTGCTTTTCTAATTCTGAAACACTTGATCCATATGGAGCTTTTATTTGTTTAGAGGGGAAAAGTTTTTACAAATTCTTGCAAACTCTGTTTTGCTCCCTGGATTGTGCTTTTTATGGGTTTTCCACAGGGATGACCTGACCCAGTTGCCCTTCCTGACCATGTGCATCAAGGAGAGTCTGCGGTTGCACCCGCCAGTCACAGTCATCTCCCGCCGCTGCACCCAGGACATTGTGCTCCCAGATGGCCGCATCATCCCCAAAGGTGCCCACGATGACAGGGGAGGAGGCTCCTGTGCAGGAAGAGGGCTCCATCGGCCATTGTGCCTTGTACTCAGGGCGCCCTCCTCTCCCACAGGTGTGATCTCTCTCATCAGTATTTTCGGGACTCATCACAACCCCACCGTGTGGCCGAACCCCGAGGTGCAGCCTTCCTTTCCCTCCTCCCACTGAGGTCCGCTGCAGGGGTCCTAGAGGCGAAGTGACATGTTGAGCCCTGCAAGCAGACATCACGCGCACACCTGTGACAGCCTGGGTGAGCTGGGAGACCCCAGCCAGCAGCTGTGTCTTGTTGGATCTCTCCTCCAGGTCTATGACCCCTTCCGCTTTGACCCAGAGAACAGCAAGGACAGGTCACCTCTAGCTTTTATTCCCTTCTCGGCGGGACCTAGGTGAGGACAGCAGGAGTCTCAGGCGG